>CAAKHD010000318.1:199881-210735 GCA_901007705.1 Fistularia tabacaria | reverse complement strand
CCCCCTTTTTTTTAAGACCTAAAAAAAAAAAAAGAGGGGGGGGTCCCCCCCCATTTCACCCGGCCTTTCCGCCCCCCCCCGGAAACAAAAGCGGGTCCCCCCCCCCCCCCCCCCCCCCCCCCACGCCCACCGCGGCGGGGGCTTTTACGCACGCAGGTGAGGCGTCGGCTGCGCCCGAAGGGGGAGGAGGAGGACAGCCGCGCATTTCTAAGGGGGACACGAACTGATTCCACACCGAGAGGCAGGTTCTCCCCACAACCCACGCTCAAAGACGCCTTCGGATCGCCTTCATGTCGCTTTCCGTGACGACGCCTTGGAAGCAAACCAGAGGTGAACTTCTTCCAATTTCTTACATCAAGACTCAAAAAGAGTTTTGCGCGCTGGCGACGCGCCCCCGCAGGAACACCGTGCGGATTCCCTGTCCTTTATTTATTTACTTATTCATTTTTTTTAATTATTTCTCCACATGGTTCCAACGGTTCAAAACCCGAGTCTTTTGAGCAGCATATTGCATGGAAGTACCTGTGTAATTACACTTTTCAAAGCCTAGGTTGATTGTTGTTTTTGTGTGTGTGTGTGTGTGTGTGTGTGGGTGTGGGTGTGGGGGCTCCAACTGTGATCATGTTTTCGCAGCAAAAAAAACAATTTGGCAAGAAAGCGAAAGCACTGATAAATCAGTTACAAAAGTTGAAATATTAGTTTACTATAATATAGTAAGGTATTCAGGATTCAAAGTCTTGATTGTCACAGAAGCAGTCTTGAAACGTGTTTCCCTGTACAGAAATATTAGCATAGTGTAGAATGGTAAAGTGTAGTATAGTATTCAAAATTCAAAGTGTTTATTGTCCTATATACAGTCCGGAAACGAGTTTTCCTGTTCAATCAATTTCTACTATAGTAGGCCTATAGTAGTAAAGTATAATATGGTATTCAAGATTCAAAGTGTTTATTGCCATATGTACAGTCCAGAAACGTTTTTCCCTGTTCAATGAAATTCTAGTATCGTAATGCAGTATTTGCTTCAAGATTCAAAGTGTTCATTGTCATATGTACAGTCTAGAAACGTGTTCCCTGTACAATGAAATTCTGTTATAGTAAAGGATATTATAGTATTCAAGATTCAAAGTGTTTATTGTCATATGTGCAGTCGTGAAACGTGTTCTCTGCTCAATGAAATTCTGGTACAGTATAGTATTGTATAGTATAGAAAAGGTTAAAAGTTACGATCCGACTGATAATTGTGGTTCAGGTGAGATTGTTTCGGTTTATAGTTTGAATGGAATACAATGCAATGGCATTTAACAGAGGCTGCGGAAGTTGTTGTTGTTCACTCTGTTAATTTGACTCGCCCAGGTCCGTAGACGCATCCCGATGGTCGGCAGACAGACTCTCCGAATGGACACCGGCAGCTGTTCCACGGCGGCGATGGACGACAGCCCCCCGTCCAGTCCGAGCTCCAGCCCCAGTCCGGACGGCCGTCGCCGGGAACTCCAGCGGGCCCGGGCGCTCCAGGCCGGCGGGCTGGGCGGCAGGGGACGGCCGGCCGCCGCCAACGCGGCCCGGGAAAGGAGCAGGGTCCAGACGCTGAGGAACGCATTCCTGGAGCTGCAGAGGACTTTGCCGTCGGTGCCGCCGGACACCAAGCTGTCCAAACTGGACGTGCTGATCCTGGCAACCACCTACATCGCCCACCTGACCCGGACGCTGCAGGAGGAGGGCACGGAGGAGGGGGAAGGGGCCAAACATGCGGAGGCGCTGCACTCACTGAAAGGTGAAGGCTACCTGCACCCGGTCAAGGTCGGTGGAGTCATAATAATAATGATAATGATAATGATAATAATTATTATTATTATAATAATAATGCCTTTTTAATTGCTTAGATTCCGTGCTATAATAGTAAAATAATTACAGAAAATATGACTTTTATATGTGTGCCGATGGCAGAGAATTGCCTCAAACCCTCTGATTCATTAACGTCCTCCACAGAAGTGGCCTATGCGCTCCCGACTGTACGTCGGAGCTTCCGGACAGTTCCTGAACGCATCGACTCCGTCGGACTCGGAGAATCAAGGCCCTTCGTCGTCGTCCACCTCCAAGTAATACACCCGGTTTTCTGTAGGGAAGTGTGTGTGTGTGTGTGTGTGTGTGTGTGTGTGTGTGTGTGTGTGTGTTGGCTGTTTACCCTGCGGCAACATGTGTCTTATGATTGTACGACAAATGATCTTAAAGGGATTTTACTTCCACTAAGCCGCACCGGAAAGAAGACAATGTAAATTAATATATTACAAGAGTTGTTTTTTTTTCTTTCCTTTTTTTTTTAAATGTGTAAATTCTGAGAATGCATAGATTGTGTTTCTCTGTTGTTGTTATTTTGGCCGATTTGTCTGACCTGCATTGTGCAGCTCCATACATGTCCCAGGTATTATATTTGTAGAAATTCCATGGGCTGCTGAGCCCGTCATGCTTGAAGTGTGCACTTTCAGTTGAAAACATTTGCACTAAATGCATGTGTGAATAACTTAACATCTGTCATTTGAAGTGGTCTGTCAGTGAGTCAACAATAGTGGCTCCTCATCTCATGTTCCCTCTTATTTTTCAAACATGCACGGCTGTAAATGTGTTTGTGAATAAAAGACTGTTTTGAAAGAAATTAAAACCTGTAGACTTCTCTCGGAGATTTGAAAAAAACAAGAAAAAGTAATCATATTTTGTATACCGATTATCTCATGTATTGATGCTCGCATTTATTTACAATCCATTCAAGACTGATTATCGGACTGCAGCTTATGTGAAAAACAGTGAAAGTGGATAATAATGACATCAGATGCAGTAGGCACTCCTGGGCAAGTATGACGGTTAATCTTACGGCTACCTAAAAACAGATAAAATAAAATGTCATGAATTCTCACTTTACTTCGATGGAATAAAAATGTATTATGATTATTCCCTTCTCATATATTCGCTGTTTTTATTTAAGCCTAACTTTTTCTTTGACAACCCAAATAAAATACAATCATTTGCGGGCGGAAAGCGAACATTATTATTATTATTATTATTATTATTATTATTATTATTATTATTATTATTATTGTATGTCGGTGAATGTATTGCTAAGGTGTCCCGGATGAGCCTCAGTGCGCAGCTCGCAGGCGCAGCCTCTCAAGAGTCACACCGGAAATCCTGTCTTTCCTCCTGAAGGCAGGAGCTGCGGCATCTCAGCGGCCCTGGTCTCCGCCACTTCGCAGCTGAATGATGATTTATCCACAGTTTACACCCAGTACCGGTGTTGGCGACGGTGAGCTCGGCACTTAAAAGACGCACGTTGTTTTTATTGTGTTACGCTAAAGCCGACTCAGGTCTTGATTGTGGTCTTTTAGCACTTTAGCTAGCTAGCACTTAGCTCGTCAGCCACGTGGAGAGCAGGAACGCGGCTAAGAGTTCGATTTCACAGTTTTCTCTTCACGCCTTGTTGGTTTTTAATGGTTATTACAGTTTAGCCAAACGATGCAAGCGAACGTAGCTGTTCCGGTACCGGTATCCAATCCGACAGCACGGGGTATTAGCACTTTGAAACTCTTAGGTCTAGTCACGTGTATACATCGGTAGCTGCTGCTCCAGTGTTAAACGATCTCAAGCTTTTCCTGCGGAATCTCGCCTTTTGTATAAAGATAATGCGTAGCCGTAACGTATACACAGGTAGCTCGTCTCCTTGTCTCTGTGGACCAGGTTTTTCCCCAAGGTGACGCAATTAATCATTCAGGAGGAAGACAGTTGGAAGGATCCAAACGCCCTCTGTCATAGGGTTCCCCATCGCACTGATCATAAAGGCTCAGGTTTTGTCCAGGGGTCAACAGAGGAGTCTGTGATCAGGGACCTGGCCTCTCCTATAATTTAACAAGGGAAAGTCACCGCTCCCTCTGTGGATGTGAGGTCATGGCAGAGGTTGTGACCTGCTGTTGAACCCGTCCTGAGTCCTGCGATGTTCCCCAGCTCCCAAGCTGTGTGTTACAGCAGCCTTTGGCCTTTGGGTGATCAGTCATCTGCAGTCCCCACATTGAGTTTTCAGCCACTACATTTTATTTATGCAACTAAGAAATCAATACGTCACACTTGAGAGTAATTAGTCTGGAGGTTTGGAAAACTTGTAGTGACACGGCTTGTTTGGAGAAAATGATGTGCAGGGTTAGCATCATTGATTAAAAATGATGGATAAATTCCCAAATCACCATGATAACCTTTTTTTTCCTTTTAAAGTTCTTAAGAAGATGAAAACCTGACTGATAAGTACATCCACTAAGGTGAGTTTACGTTAATCAAATACTGACTATGATAATCCAGATAATTCACGTTGACCTCTTTCAAAATCATATCGACTAACACTCATCCATTTTTTTACAGATTGAAGCTACAATCCGTGGCCAAAAAGGCCACTTTAACTGCATTGATGTGAAGGTGAGAGCTTATACCAGGTTTGGCCTATAAATGAATAATGGCTGCAGTTTGATGCTCTTAAGACCTGCCACGGGAATAGTGATGAGTTGATATTTTTGCCGTTTACCCATCAGACATTAACATGGTGAAAATGTGACTAACTGAGTTTCTGGCATAACATTGAGAGCTACATGACTGTGTGATATGATGTAATGGGCTTTTGTTTTTGTTTTTTAAACCCCTCTTCTTTTTTCTAGATGTCTTGCACGTGTCACTGGAGCTGCACCAGGGTGTCGTAATCTTGTTTTGTGCTGATCACAAGGTGAGCTTCTCCCTATTCATAGGTGAACAGTTATGTCTTTATTGAGTTATTTATGGAACGATAATCAAGAAAGAACTGCTGGTACATTGTTTAACAATGAGTTAGTCATGTAACGTTAAATACAACTTGGCCTTTAGCAGTGGCAACACTTGCAGCAGGAACAATGATGAGTCCACCTTTTTGCCGTTTACCCATCAGATATTAACGTGGTGAGACGTGTGATGACTGAATTTCCAGCTGCGGATATATTGTTGCCACTCGCACACATGCAGTCAGGAGTTGTGGAGTTCAGCGGACTCATTAAGATGGAGTTAAGAATGAAAGTAACTGTTGAATTTCAATTTTACTACAGGTGAACAGTATCAGCTGGAGGAGCTGAAAAAGGTCCGACTCGTTATAGGTAAGTAAGATGTCTGTCATTTCGACAAACTGTTCTGTTTTCACTCAGTCAAAGTAGCAATGATGAGTTCACTTTTGCCGTTTACCCATCAGACCAAAATGGGTTGCTGAAATTGTGATAAACTGAACTGAAATGCTCGCTGTTGTCGTCTTGTCCAATTAATAAAATTTGATTCAAAACAGTTACTTCTTTTTTAAAGGGTTGAAGACAGGTGACTGAGTTGTGAAGCTGTTTGAACGGTATGGGCTTTCTCCTTTTTTTGTGTGTGTGTGATGCTCAGTTGTCTTCACTGCTATTGACAAATTAGTGGCATGAGACTGATGGTTTTGTCTTCCCTTCACAGTGTTGCCAGCCTGATGGGCCACCAACTAGACTTGCCCATGTCTGACATGTTCTCATGGATCATTCATCGTGGAAGCATTAATGGATTATTTTAAATAAATCCCATCTGCTTATCATTTGTTGTGTCTTGAAATATCTCAACTTAGTATTATGAATCACCACTACTTCCCATATCAGTCCATCACCCTATATTTCAAATAATTTAAGAATTCTGTAATACTTGGGAGTATAGAAAATGTCATTGGCACAAATACTGGGCATCAAATCATTGATCCCTTTGGGCTTTATGAACTGCATCATCAGGTTTGTGCTGCTGACCTGTACGGAAACCTTGCAGGCTTTTACTCCTCGGAGATGTATGTGTCTGCTCCCGGTGCGTAGGTGTAGATGAAGCGCAGGATATTTTGGTGGAGCTCATCCAGAATTACACGTCTCCTGTGTAGTCCATCTAAATCGCTCAGGTCACAGGGAAACACTGCATTGGGTGGAATAACAAGGGCAGATGCCCCTGTTGTGAGAGGCATTAGTCCAATACAAAAAAATGTTTGTTCTAAATTGGAATAAGTAGCTTAATAAGCTACCCCAGTGACAAAAGGTGTGGAACTATTAGAACCTGATGTGCACTTTCAGGTTTTTCATATGTTTCATTTGACCTCATACTGATGAATTGGACAAGACTTACATGAGAATTGTGATGGCCATAAGTGATCTTAATTACACATTCATTTAAAGAGGAATATATTGGTGATATGAGTGCTATTTACCATGCTTGAGAGTGACAGAGTTTTCGCAGAGGAGGACAGCTATCACTGCATCTTCCTCCAGTACTTGAGTTCTGAGCGATAACCTGCAGTGGGCCTCTGCTAGAGAGATTCTGTAACAAAAAAGACCTTTTCATTGGACTCTAGGTATCAATAGTTTTTTTAATCTCTTGCAGGAAATAATGTTGCAGTCCCACCGCCATATAAAAAATAGACTGAATTTAAATCAATGTGAGAAAACTGAAATAAAACAATGAAAATGTAGAAGCATCTGCACTGAATTGAAGAAAATAGTTGATTTTGTCTGAGGGCAGAATGAAGAGGTTTATAGCCAAAGGCATGGCTGGTGCTATAGTGCGGTGAACAAAAACACCTAAAATGACACATTTGGGAGATTGATAGAGCATTTGCCTGTTTTTTTTTTTTTTTTTTTTTTCATTTCATCTTAACCTAAAATGTGTCAACGCACACAAAGTGAAAAATAATGAGAAGGCACCGCTATTTGGCAGTGAATGTCCTCCACCTAGTGGGATACAATGGTATTACACAGACATGTTGACTATTACAGTCCAAAGAGGACTTGAAATACTGAAATAATCGTCCAAATTCCAAAGTGCAGAGGGCTTACAGAAGTCTGACAGAATCCACAGACATCTTGACTCCCTGATTTAGTGAACGGACCCTTCGGCTGGCCATGTAGTAGCCATGGATCATCTTCTGCGCTTCAGGACTGAGCTCCACTTGCAAGCTTTGCGCATGGACTATGAGCTGAGTGACAGAATTCAGGAGAATTGCAATTTAGAGTCAGTGATCAAATCTTCTAAACTATGCGGAACTTAGCTAACCTCTTTGAAGTCCTGGGTAGAGCATTCCGCATTGAAAGGGTGAAGGGGTTTTCCGATCTGTACCGCTTGCGCCAGTGCGTGCTGGGAAATCCAGGCTTGCTCTCTGGCATTACTGCGACACTGAATGACAAGGCCAAAGGCATCTGCCAACTGGACAGGCACCGCACCAAGGTCCTGCTCACAAATAGGAGGACCTTTTCAGTATCACCTGCCTTCATTTAGAAATGACTTGAAATAAACTTATTTTTATTTTGAGACGTGAGTATTTGTTCCACATTAGTATGTCTATTCTCCCTGTAAATCAAAAATAAGCATGTTTTTAAGTCAATGGAGTTCTACTGACTGTTAAATCAAATTGTAAAAAATACATGGAACTTCCATCATGAAAATGATTCTTCTTTTTCCCCCTTGTGTTTCAAGAAATATTTGCATTTGATGTGACTTCGAACATTTTTTAACAGGTTTTCAAAAATCTAGATTAAGCACTTCTGGGCACATCCAGGTTATATTTCAGACCCATACATCGGTCATATCGCACCACATGGTGACTTAACTCACTGCTGTTCCTAGTACAGCATCATCTAGCTTTCCAGACCGTCGAGAGCAGTCAGAGGAATCAGACAGAGCCCAGAAGCTGCATGGGACCGGAAATGAAAGCTGCTGATCAACATCCTCACCGTACTTCTTCCCTGGAATGAAGACTGATACTGTGTGGCTCTCCAGAACTGTCAAATAAATAAAGGAAATATATTGCCCCAGTGCATGGAAGAAATTATCGATCACTTACATTGGTGGGACATTCTTCAGTTTGTGTTTCACCCAACCTGACTGGAGGGCATCCAACTTGTCTTTCTTGTAGCAGCTCAGATCTCCCAGCATGCAAATGCCGCCAGATGCCAGCAAGGCAGAGCCGGCATGAATGTTTGCAGTTCCTGCCCCGTGCTTGTCCCGGGACAGAGACGCAAACATCTCCCCTGAGGCCTGATGCCTGACCCCACGGAACGCCAATCTCAAGCTGTACATCATTAGTCTGCCACACAAGCATGTTGTTTTCTGATCATTATTGAAAAAAAAATTACTCGATTCTGAATTATTTCTGCTATCATATCGTATCTCAACTCCGGGTATGAAATCCTGGGTAACTCAGATCTTCTTACCTGTCTAATATGAGAGTGTCGGTAGTCGTAAGGAGGAGATTCAAGCAGTGAAAAGTATTTTTTGTGTCTGCTCGGGTTTGCACCAAACTGAGAAGCAAGCCCAGCCTCAAGGTGTTGAAAATGCCCGGAGGGGCGACTTCTAAACCAAAGCGGTGCGCGATGACGGCAGAGAAACTCCAGGGAGAATTGGCTGTGGCCTTCAACAGCTCCTGCATGTTGACACTGATTTTACTGAAGTCTAAAAGTGGAGTTTTAAGAAAAGTTAAGGCCAATCAATATATGAAAATGTTGTGATTGTTGACATTGTATTGTGCCAAGGGGACATTGTGAAGATCTTCAAATATGAATATGTATGAACTTGAGATTTCTGTATATCCTAGGCCACACTCAAGAATATAACACAAACTATTCCCTTACACTCTGGCTCCCATGGTTGAATGCTATTCGCCTCTAAACCCCAGGTGATATTTGGACACTGCAGCACGTGCGCAGGTATGCCCAGCACCCTGTAGAGTCGGCCAATTCTCATGGAGTTACACAGCTCATCTGTGTGAATGGAGAAAACAAAGCACTAAAACTTAAAGGAGTTGTTCTCTCCTGTCTGGTGATTATTGAAGAAACATGCATGCCACCTACAAGCCGCTGCCAAAAGAAACAGAGTGAGGCCCTCAGAACAAAGATTTCTCTGTGTGTGATTTGCTCAGCCGACTAATGAGTGTTCCTTGCACTTATTAACATATATGTTTAGTAACGGGAACCTGGTGTATTAAATTCCTCAGCAGGACTGGGTCAACATAATATGTTAATCCTGGTGCCAGTAGTCTCAGGGCTGCTCGCTGGACATTGTTATTAGAGGGGACAGAAACACTTAATATCCCACCGTGAGGCGTGGCTGGCTGCACAAAAATGTATTTATTTGGCTTCTCCGTACTTAGTTTGTTTTTAACATTGCGCCTCATTTAGAAAGTCAGAATATTAATGACTGACCCTAATACATCTGGCTGGCTGTAAATATGAGTAGAGTAGAGTCCCTTCTTTGAGGCTGGTGAGTTAAAATAATGGATGACACTAAGGTTTTACAAACATTTTTTGATTAGCAATGTGCCCTTTCTGTCCTTTGACTTGCAAAATAAAATCAATCTATTTGACACTCCAAAGAAATTCACCGATGCATAAACAAGCTGGTATTTCGTGAATATGGGCAAAAAGTGCAATAATTGTGAGAAGCTACAGTGTTGGGAGAAAATGATGATTAAAAGGAGCACAGCAATGTACGAAGGCTGCAATAGAGCAATGTCAGATAGGCACATTTATTAGCCACTAGGGGGACATTTCTGGAAGTTTGTTTTTACAAAGCACCTATTGTAAAGCTGTTTTTAATTGTCACCTGTTATTTGATATATTAGCACTACACATTCGATCAATAATCAGTGGAATGAATCTTGTATTCTCTAATATTTATGGTGCCATTATGGGGATTTACCCTGTGTTGGGTATGTTTACGGTTAGGGGTTTGTGTCAGAGTGATAGAAAGGTCTGGCAAAGCTTTGTCTGTTGCAGACCTACCTCTGAGGAACAGTGTGACCGACTGGTATCTGACCGAGCTTTGCGGACAGGCACGGAGAACATCCAGCGCCTGGACGTGGATGAGCTCCACCAGCTGTTTGTCTGTCACGTAAGATATGTACAGAAGTACAACAGCCGCGTCGAATTCCCAATCTTATGTAATTACAGGTACTTTTGGAGAGGACATTTGATATCAAGAGGGGAAGGAGCACACCTCCCAAGACTCTGAACTTCATGTCTTCTTTCAGCAGGGAGCTACAGATCATGCAGCAGAGGTCATTTCTCACCGTAGCTGACTCAGTGGCGCCGGGAGCATGAACCCGGACGTGGTGGAACCCTAGAACAAGCTTCAAGTCAGTAATAGTCAACAAGCAAATTATACTTTGTGAAATCGGAGCATCTGACTCGATGTACCTGAAGAGCAGGGGCAGCTATCGTTAATACAGAGGAAGCGCGCGCCCCGGGTGTATTTGGTGACCCTTGTCGTTGCGATGACCACACCTTCGATGAGGAGAGGCCTCATGGAACCACTTGTACGCGGGAAACGACCAAGATCCAAGACGTAATCGGATAACGGGGGCAAGTGTGTCCATTTCAAAATGACATTCACCTCAGAAAGAACACAAATTTCCACTGCTCTTGGTTGCAACTTTGACGGATGCAAATAAAATTTACTAAAATGTTGTTTTGTTTTGTTTTGAAATCAGACGGTTAAGTGTGTTGAGGAGAAAGGATACAGGGAACTGAATATGAAATTTACCTGACTTTCTGTGTGTATCTTTTCAACAAGTGAAAGCGTCTTGATGGCCAAGAAGCAGACCTGAAAGAGGAATGGGGCAAATGTGGCTGGTGTAAAAGTACAGCTGGTCATTCTATTAGGGTTTCGAAGTCACTCACTGACTGAAACAAAGCCCTTGCTCGTTGGGGGTCGTGTAAGACACAGTCCCCCAGCTCAGGGTCCACTTCTACCACGTCGCTGGGGTTCAGGCTGACACAGAAGGGGTACACCGCCTCGGTCTGGTGGGCGTCT
>CAAKHD010000318.1:175150-199861 GCA_901007705.1 Fistularia tabacaria | reverse complement strand
CCGTTCCAAACCCAGACGCCCACCAGACCGAGGCGGTGTACCCCTTCTGTGTCAGCCTGAACCCCAGCGACGTGGTAGAAGTGGACCCTGAGCTGGGGGACTGTGTCTTACACGACCCCCAACGAGCAAGGGCTTTGTTTCAGTCAGTGAGTGAAACAAAGCCCTTGCTCGTTGGGGGTCGTGTAAGACACAGTCCCCCAGCTCAGGGTCCACTTCTACCACGTCGCTGGGGTTCAGGCTGACACAGAAGGGGTACACCGCCTCGGTCTGGTGGGCGTCTGGGTTTGGAACGGCGACACGCAGGTTTATTCAAGCCGTTTTAGGCGAGTGTTGCGTTCAAGTACCTCACTGCGCTCACACTCGCGAGCATGGAAGCAAGACGGCAGTACGCTTCTAAAAACACACTCTACGTTACCGTTGAAAGGTTTGCAGTCGTCAAGAAGCTTCTGGAGACCGCCGCTTCTGTCTAAGTAAATCAGAGCGGACTCCTTTAGCGACATGTCCGCCATGTTCGCCGACTAGCGCCGAAAGACGTAGAAAATTTAGCTTGATCGTTTACACCTCAAGCTAGTCGAGTATTACGTTAAATGGGAAGCTATTGTACGAAACAAAACTACACTTCTGGCGACTAGATTTTTGAATTTTTAAAATAATAAGGTGAAAAACGTGTTTATTTTAAGCTTTTTAGATAAAACATCTGCTTAAGATTTGAACACGAGTAAACGTGGTTCAATAATGAACGCTTTCAATCTGTATTTTTGTTGCGGACACTACGACATGGCAAACGTTTGCTATTACATTTATTTAATGAAAAACACATTTTAACTTTATTTTCTATTGGGGATCATATTAAACTTCCCCCAAAGCAACTTACGTTCTGAAAACAGAAGGAAGTAACACATACGCAGACGCACTTGTTTTTTTTTTTAAATTTCTTTTTATATACCGAGCAGGAGAACAAGCCTGCTTGTTTGCTTGATACGGCAAAATATTGTAGAATTCAAATTTATGATATTACAAGAAGACGCTTCACTTAATGAAAACCCTATTACAAAAAAAATGTACAATCAAATAAACAATTCATTCATTATTGTAAAGACAACTGAAAAAGTAACAAGTTTCACTCTTTATGTGACCTATAAACCAAAATTCATCAGTGGTCTCAAGTAATCCCTATTTCCAGCTTAGTAATGATGACTATGATACATGAGGTTTGGGTGACAGTAACTACATGGTCAAACACACATTTTACAATTTAGTCCTTTTATGTCCAGTGAAGTATTCAAGTTTATCAGAAAAGATGGATTTTATTGAAGGGACCAATTCGAGGCTTTATAAAGCCTAATTTCAAAAACCACTGTAAACAAAATCGATGAATAATGGCTGTCCATAATCATTAAAATATTATCTTTCATGTATATAATATTCACATAAATACAGATTGGTAAAAAATAGATTTCTTTCATACTTTGTTCCAACAAATGTTATTTTAGTGCTGTCTCTTCTGAGCATCTTGCTTTGGTTTCATAGAATACCTTTATTACGTGGAATTATTTTTTTTCCCTTTAGAAAAAAAAAAAGTTACAATAAGTGACGGTTAAGGCAATTCAAGACCTTGTTTGAAATGTTTCATAAGAAAGAGTCGTCACAAGGTGGTGCATACGAGAAGCCCAAGAAGGCATCATCTGCCTCCATCACGCTAGCATTGACGATGGAATGTTCTTGAGACCAGCAGACAGAGTTGGGCACCATCTCCTCAGTAAACTCCGGATCGAAGTTTGAGATGTCGGAATATGAGCTCTGGAAAACAAAAAAAGAATAAACACATGTTAACGTCTTCAGTAGGAGGAAAATCATTTGTGGAGTTAGAAGCCAATGATTGCACTTTGCAAAGTATCTCAAAACCAAAATAAAAAAATAAAAAAAAGATCTTATCTAAACCTGTAAACTTCTAAAGCAACCAATTTGACAAAACGCGATTGTGACAGATGAGAGAGACATGAGATTTACCACATGTGGTATGAATGGTGGAGGAATTCTCTTCTGTTCCAAGTCATCCCAGTTGACGGAGGAAAAGAAGTTGTGCGCTTTGATCTCTTTCTGAAAACAAAAAACAACCAAAAAAAGCACAAAAACCATCAAATCAAAATTAACCTCCACACAATTTATATTCATATTGATTCTTATTTGTTTAAAAAGAAGTTCAGCATTTATGTGGAACTTCAAAAATGACATGGAGAATACAGACTGCCCACCAGATGGAGCACAAGACAGGCCATGTTAACAAACGGAATCTGGCCAGTGTTCACTTCACTCACAAAGTCATCTCTGGACCCCAGTCTCTGCGTGCCATCTTTCTCCAGCAGACCCTGGAGGAGAGACCAAGCTGTGCTGGACGCACCAGGGCGCGTTGGTAGTGATTTATGCAGGATGTTATCATACATTTCATGCGTGTCCCTGCTGTAAAATGGGGGCTTGGAAATGAAAAATATGAGGAAACTTTATAGCACATGAACCTGATCATTTAAATTTGAGTTTGTCAAAGGAAAAAAGGATCTAAGTAACTATTTACCAGGCCAAATAGCATTTCATAAAGTACTGAACCCAGACACCACCAGTCCACTGTGTTATCATACGGCTGCTTCCTGAGGACCTCCGGCGCCAAGTACTAGTAAGAGGATACAAGCACCATTAAAATGAAAACCAACAAACCAACTTTTTGGAAAAGAGAAAATCAAATTTCCACCTGACTACTGCCATACCTCGGGTGTTCCACAAAATGTGGTGGTGGTATCTGTGAGGGAAATGCCTTCTTTGCAGAGTCCAAAGTCCGTCAATACGATATGTCCCTTTCAAGAGAGGACACAGGGATGTTATTGAACATGTGTCACACAGGCAGTTTATTATCCCCGCAGACTGAGGATTGTATTATTGCTCAGGAATGTTGGCTGCGGCAGTGCTCATTCAGTCCCATTCATGGTCCCTGACTTTTTGTGCAGGGCTTTAACTGGGAAATCATGAAGGTATTCGTCCAATCGCATGCATTCAGTTCAGCTTAACCTGGAAATTACACTTGTTGCTCTATGGCGCTAACAAACGACGTGAGGAAATGACACGTGAGCAGAAATGGTAAATGAAATCTGTGTCTTGTGTTCATGATTAGAAGTAAAAATATGTGTATTCATCCTTTTCAACACATTTATCATGTTGTCTATACCCATGGATTAACATTGGTCAAACATTGTTTCATAAACCAGAATACTCACTTCATGGTCAAGGAGTATATTTTCTGGTTTCAAGTCCCTGTAAGAAATGAACATTTACATAGCTGCTTAAAAGATTAGTTATATTCAGTATCATACCATCACACCACTGAGCCCAGCGTATATTACAAAGATAATGCAAATTGAGTCAAGATACAGTAGAGGAATTCCAAGAGACTCTTCAGAATTAAAACACCCAAAATCTAGGACATGCTCATGTTGAAAAGCTGAACAATTAACCAAGAATTTGGACACTTAACCTTTGTGAAACCAACTTGTGATTAAGTAAAACTAACTATTTGCAACCACTTACACATACTGTGTATGAAGAAATAGTAATTTTGACACATGCACTTGTTGCTTGACCATACTGGAAGGAATAGAGTATACAATATTCCAAGTGCAATACTGATGTTGGGGAGAACAACCTGCATTATAAAGAAACATGATACATGCTCAAACAGGCAAAGTCAATCTTTTCTTAATGGCTTCCATGGTATTACATTATCCTTGTACCTACCAGAAGCAGCTGCTTTGAAAATAAAAATAAAGAACAGCATTGACCAGATGCTCTTATAAAGTTTTTATATGCTTTTGGTAAACCCCTAAAAAAATCCAGAGAGATGATCGAAGTATTTTACCTGTAAACAATGTTGAGGGAGTGCAGATATCCCAGTGCACTTGCCATTTCGGCAATGTAGAATTTTGCTCTGGGTTCTGGAAAAGTCCGTTCTTTTTGAAGATGGAAAAAAAGCTGAAATGAAATTTCAAATTACCAAAAGACATCAATTTAACTTGGCAAGAATATTTAGGCGTGCTAACAAGGACATTTAGGTAAAAAAAGGAGTCAGCGCAAGGAGAGATTTAAGGACCAGAAGCACTGCGTTTATTCTCTCTAACTGAAACTGGGATTGATGAGTCAGTGTGCTAAAATAATAGACGATACATGAGCTAAAATGCATCTTCTGAAACAATCTGCACAATTTCCCTCTTATTTAGCTTATTTCCTCGAATTCATACTTTAATAAACAATCAAGTGGTAACAATTTGGATCATAAAAAATAAAGAAGACATAGAAAGAGGTCTAATCTGGGAACACAGAGGAAAACATTTTGGGAGTAAATTCAATTTCAGCACTCTCAAGACATACAGTAAATTGGATTTGTTTGAGGGTCTCATTGGTTGAGATACAAATATCAATGCAAAATCAAGGAAACATGACAGCAATCCCATTCTAATTGAATTAAAAAAGAAGTTGTCTCACATGACTTCATTTACATTTTAAAAATCTAATGAGTCATGTGTGAAGGTGAATTTACTTTAGACAGTTTTGTTAGTCACTGTCTCATGGTGGCTTCAAAAAGGTATATCTTGAGGAAGATCCATGGAGGAAGTGAGACTCACTGCAGTTCTTAGTCATGAGTAATTGTATGATCTCTCAAAGATTTTCACACATGTTTTTTTTTAGTAGCAACAGGCAAATTTTTCCTGTTATATTCAGCCGTTCTCAACCTCTCTGGAGAACAAACACATGAGCTGACAAATTCAGAAAAAGACATGGACAAACTCACTTCTCCACCATTGATGAAATCCAGAATAAAATATAACTTGTCTGTTGTCTGAAAGGAATAATGAAGCCCAACCAGGAAAGGATGTTTGACATTCTTCAGGAGGACATTGCGCTCTGCCATGATGTGTTTTTGCTGATTCGAAAAAGAATTGTTTTACTGGGGGTACAATCAAAGATTTTAGCAGTATGAAGAGAAAAAAGTCATTTGATATTAGTTACCTCTTTTCTATTGAGAATGACCTTTTTCTGTAGGACCTTTACAGCATAATACTTAGCATCATGTTTCCTTTTGGCAAGGAAAACCTGCAACACAAAGAAAGAAGATACAATGGGGAAATGTGCATGATGTACAATCAATGAGTCTCACTTCCTACATGAAAAAATGTAATATGTGGAACCAAAACGCCACGCCACCACACGAAAGCAGATAAGACATTCCAAGATGCTGACATATGAAACAAAGTGATGTTTTGATGACACAATATGTAATTAAAATGTTCTCAAAATCAATCATTACCTTTCAATCTCCAGCCTATACATTCTTCTATGGATTGTTTACGTACCTTCCCAAAACTTCCTTTTCCGATGACTTTTAAAAAATCAAAGTCTGTAGGCTTGGCACTGTAATAAACAGACGTGCATTCCCCAAATGAGAGTGTGTATAAAAATTTGAAATTTGAAGCCCGTTCTATGCAAGAGGAGTGAACATACTGTGGATTTCCAGAGGGGCCCAGGTTAATGTTTCTCGATGTGGAACCGTTCTGTTAAACAACAGAAAACATTATCTAGATTAGCGACTTGAATGGAAATTTGGGGCTCAACCATCCATTTACGATCTATCAAAATTGGAGTTGGTTGATCAATAACTCACTTTTTCATCTTCATCCTCAGAGGCATCTGAAAAGTGTTGCATTTTGTCCATCAGAAGAAAGGCTCTTACATCTGGACTGTAATAAAAAAAAGGGGATCATGTGGTCTCATAAGAAATATAAATTGGCTTCAGAAGGGCAAAACAATCTTTTTAATGTTGTTTATATTCAGAGGAGGATGAAAAATCATTAGATGTTAGATTACAGTTTTCAGAATAGCATCCTTGTGTCTCAATACAGGCAGAAATGTCACATTGTGTAATGACAGAGAAACAACGTACTGGTTGCAAAGCTGAGGATGTGAGACGATTCTCTTGATGAACTCATGCAGACCGGCTCTTCTCTGCTTGATGAATTCTATCGCACAGATGTTTTATAACATATAAGCACATATCCATCACATGAGCTAATGTGATGAGCCCAGAGGGACAACTTACCAGGCTCAAAGTTGTCCCCAAATATCCTCTTGGCAGGGATTTTCAAGTTTGTCGACGGAAACTGTTTTCTCAACTGCATTAGATATTAAAACAGCATAAAAAAACAGCAATAAGAGGCAGGGAAAATCTATGGTCAATTAAATGTTATCATTAATCAGCATGGGATTTAAAAACTCCCGAGTTAAGATTTAGTAACACACTGGTTGTACCACATTTTGGATAATTAAAATGAAAACACTCACTGTGTTGTAAAGTTTATCAAATTCGGCATATCGCCTAAAGACAAACCACTCCTGCTGTCCGACATTGACAATCACCTTGTAAACCTGAAAAGAGGCAGGTAGAGCCCATTAAAACCAACAGAGTTGACACATGTTGATCCACTCTACTAACTTATTTGAAGCAATGCTATTTACTATTTCTTTTACATACTGTATAACGCTTTTTCTTGTCCCTCTGTTCATTGTGGCAGGGTATGCTGACATTGGGAAGACTGCACTGCTCCTCCATCTTAGATGCTGTTGGCATTCAAAGGAGCAAGTTCGTGAGTAAGTGCCTCCTCCTGAGGATAAACTTCAAGTACACAAGAGGCCCATCCTCATCCTGCAACCAATGAGAAAGATATAGATCACTTGTCTATCCAGGAAGTGCGGCAGCTGTCAGTGTTCCATGAATTTTCTAGCAGTGCCTCCTGTTACCTGCACCCATTTAGACAAATCATCATGCCTAACTTGAGCTATGCAAGCATTTAGGCCTTTAGATCTTGTGTTCACTCTTGTCTGGCATGACTGCACAAGCAAGAACAGGAGGGTCAGTGAGCTGCAGCGTGACAGCGGGGTAGGCTCTCTCCGCCTGCTGCGCCAGTTAACTCCCTCTTTCCTCAAACCTGAATATCACAACTTTCCCCTCATGTTATTGTTTTTAGGAAACAATAGATTGAAAGGAATAAATAATACAGCATTCCAGGCTGTACAGTGTACAGTGCAGTCTACAACCCTAGTAGCTCTGCATGTAGGTATTTTTGAATTTATTTATTTCACAAATGAAAGTCTGATGAGTCCAAGCACACTGTTTCACACACAAGCTTGTGAGTGTGTTTTTTCTACGTATTCTGGTCAATGGAAATGTATCTTTAAGGTAACTTTAAGGGGTCTTTGATGCTAGAATCAAAGAAGAGTTTAAAAATAAGACCCCAGGAGTTGTAGTTCTCAACATTCTAAACAATTATAAGCTGCAGCTTAAAAATCACTGTAATGATAATATATTTCAGGACAAAACAGTTTATATATAGTATAAAAACTAAAAATGGGTAATAGGACTATGTAATACACAAACAGGCATATCTCTTTTCCTTCCCCATGAGTTATGTCATGTCTCTTTCCTTACTAACAAAGCCCTTTGTTTGGTGATCAGAGTATGTCCATTGTTTGAGGTTAGTGAGGTCAGCCTCGTTTGTTTGCTATTTTTTTTTTGTCTTTCTATGTACAGTTGTTGTTACCTCCACCCTGGTGTGCTCATTACATACAAGAAAAGCCGGCTGTGGTCAACTTTCTCTGCTTTTCCTTTTTTTTGTATCGATCCCAAGCTGAATACATCCTCGATCCTGACAGGAAATCTCATTCGGCTCACGTCCAGGGTGAGAGAACAGCTAAAGAGCAGGCACTCTTTAAAATGCATGTGCGGAGTCAGAGGGACCTTCATGCCCTCTTCATTGCTTACCCCTCCTGCTGTTTCGAATCTTCTAACAACTTTCTTTCACTATCACTACCTATTATTATTATTATTATTATTATTATTATTATTATTATTATTATTACCAGCTAAATAAAGACCCCTTTTTTCCACAGAAGAGTGTGGAATCTGAGAATATTTGATCCAGATCCAAAAATAACCCATTCATTTTTTTCCCCATACTTTAGCCTTCAGCTGTATAGTTCAAAATGAACCTTTGGAGGGGGGCAAATTGAAAGATGTGTCTTGTCAATGACACATTTTGCTGCAAACCTCTGTTTCGGTTTGTCTTGCAAACACTCTGGTAGGTCTTGTGTCAAGGCGGCGGGTGACATAAAAAAGGCGTACTACTTCCTTAAGCTGCCTAACATCTGTGGCTGTTTCCACTTTTAACTGACTCCGCATGTCACTGGGTAGGACCTGCTTTTTAACATTCCAGAGATGTTTCTGCTCAGGTTGGGAAAAAAAAGGCATAACTCCATACATTTTCAGCTGACGTAGCTACTCCTCAGTATGGAATAGCACTGTTCACCACACCCGCCAATAGACACTGTCAACTTTATAGTAAACACTGAAAACAAGCGTTGGAGGTGCATTATGAAGCAAAGAGGAAGAGGATTAGTGTTTGCCACAGCGTGAGCACGGCAGGCCTGCTTTCATGGTACAACATGAATTAACTTGTGCTGACAGGCACAGATATGCATGAGTAGTAAGCGGAATCAAAAATAGAATTCTTCCTGACTAGCTCTAACTCACATCCTTGCCTTTAGACATCCTAGGAGGATGTTGAGCATATTGTCTATTCTGTGTGTAGCTATTTATCATGCATGACAAACGTGTCAAGTGAAAAACAAAAGTAGAAGTCACCCTTGAGTAGTAGAAAGCTTAATGAAGCATATGTTCACTGATATATACAAAGACAACTTTACAAAAGCATTATTTTAAAAAAATGAAACGTCAACCGTAACCTTTAATGCAATCAGACATGTATTTACAGATACACAAATCCCTAATGACAATCACTCAACAATAATTCTAATTTACATTTTGGAAAGACACCTGTTGCATATACACAAATCTTTTAGGGGCTAAAACTACTGACAAAAACATCAATGCACAAATTCTGGAGTTTAAGAAAACAATTTCATTAATGTAAAATTAAAATGTACTGTCTCGAAGTAATTCTTACAGTTCGAGATCCTACAGATCAAGTTTAGTATCTTGTTTAACATCTCAACTCAACTAGACATTTTCTATGAATGTAAGAGGAAATCTTACTGGTTATATTACTCTACAAGAAAGCACATAGTCTTTCAAACCATCTAAGATAAGGTCCCCTTTTCTTTCGAGCAGGGATAATCACCCAGATAGTGATCGTTTAACTTGCTGTCTGTGTTTAATAACTGATGTTTGATAAAACTTTTGAAACCACTTTTTGGAATATTGAGACAAACACGTCTGACATAACTGCCGGGGTATTTGTGTAAAAAGCTGAAAAGGTTGACAGGGGCCAACAATAACAGGTGAATTGTAATGGGCTGGAAGGTGATCCAAGACACGTTTGTTAAGCATTTCTATTAGTACAAGATGTGTGAATATAATGAGAAAGTACAGCTGCAAAAGTGCGAGGGGTTTTGAACTCGATCACCCCTTCTAGGTGCAAGCCCACCGCAACGACATCTGGACCCCCTCCTAACCTAACCTTGCTCTCTGGAGCGCTCACATCAACAGTCAGCAAACATATTTGACAAATAGATCTAAACAAGCACGTGCACTGAGAAAACTTGTTTGTTAACAGGTGGATGAATTTAAAAGAATGACCTGTTTAGGATAGGTAGCAAGCAAAACCTGGTGAGGAAATTCAGACAACTTCTTCTTAAACAATGAGCCAATCAACTTGAAATAATGTTAAGCGGGATAAAATACATTACCTGAGAAACTGCCTTAATTCGTTACAAATACAACAGTAACCAGGTACTAGCTAGATGACAGCTGGGCTATTGTGCAGGAAAGATGACTAATACCATCACAGCAGGGTAAATATCACATCATGCCTCTTAGAAAGTGACTGTGTACCCCTTGAAATACTACACAGCTGAATCAACATCATCTGAGGTGTGGATTCTGTTTGGCAGATTCTGTCTTTCTTTAGAAAAGTAGGAAAATGCGGAGGTGGATTGGCACTTTAACAAAAAAGGAAAGCTGGAGCAGCTTTGTGAGCTGGACTGAGGCTCTCGAAAAGCTCGCATACCGCTGTAGCGTGGAGCGTGCGGGTTACAGTAAAAGGCATTGCTTCTCTCAAGGGTGAAAAATGAAGTACTGCAGTTGAGGGAAGAGCTGGACGGACCGACACACACACAGAATAGTACGCAAAACGCCTACGCTAGTATGGAAATGGAAATTATTAACCGGTACAACAACGGCTTATTACCAGCCGTCTGCCTTACCCTTCATATCCCTATGAGCTTTAGCAGGGATTAGGAAATTAAAAAAAAACAAAAAACCAACAACTTTATGTTACGTAATGCCACACGCTATTACAATAAAAAAAAACACTGCAAAAAAAATAAACCCACAACCCTAAACATCTTCCATATCTCAAAAGTACTTTACTGTGACTATACTGTAGCGAAAAGTTAGCAACACAGTTCCAGTTGTGAGAGATGAACATCACGTACCTTACAGTACTTTGATGCGGCGGTCGTGTATTTTCATAGTTCCGCCGCTGGTAAATTCACTCTCCGACGCTGACAGTGTCAGTTAAGCCGGTGTGCCCGCCGCTTTTTTTACTTTTGAAAATGATAATGTATGTTCCCGCTACCTGTTAGTGTTGGTCAAGTGGTAGAAACAGGAAACATCAGTCTTCCCGTTGCTGTAGAAAGTTCCGTCGAAATTTGTCACGGGATCTCGCGGTTACAAACGTATAAAGTTAGCGATAAGGTACATTGCACTTCCGGTATAGCCTTTCAGAATAAACGCGCATGTGCCGAGAACATGTTGGGTTGAGATGTTTGGAACACATGAAAAAAATGATTCACTGAAAGAATTAGGGAAAAAAAACAATGATAACGAGGTTAAGAAACGGGTTCAAGTAGGTTGGAGAGGTTAAGAAATGGGTTAAAGCAGGTTGGAATGGGTGGAGAAAAGTGTCAGGATTACTGTGCGATAGAAAAATATCAGCCAGAATGAAAGGAGAGGTGTACAAGACAGCAGTGAGACCAGTGATGCCGTATGGTTGGAGACAGTGGCACTGAAGAAAAGACAGGAGGCAGAGCTGGACATGGATAGGATCGGGAATGAGGCCATCAGAGGGACAGCACATGTTAGATGTTTTGGAGAGAAGGTCAGAGAAGCCAGACTGAGATCGTTGTACATGTACAGAGGAGGGATGGAGAATATATTGGTAGACGGGTGGTGGAATTAGAGATGCCAGTCAGGAGGTCGAGGGGAAGACTGAAGAGAAGAATTTATGGACGTAGTGAAATAGGATATGAAGGTAGTTAGTTGATTTGCTGTGGCGACCCCTGAAGGGAAAAACCCAAAGGAAAAGAAGAAGAAAGTGGTTATATCCCCAAATAGCTAGTATTGTCCTGAATCAACTCTTCCTTACTGTTACAACTTAACATTACTTTATGAGCTTAAGGTGGTCTATATTTCTTTCACAGATTAGCCTGCACTCTCTTAAACTTAATTTCCCCAATAAGAAAACATGAACAATATTCGAATGAATCTTTATGATTTTGAATGAAGTATACGTTTGCATACTTTTGTTAATGATTTTTATTATTTCTTGTTCATGATGTCTGGGTGTATTTTTTTAATACCGCAGGGATTTGGGGGATTATGAACAAGATGGGAACATTCCATTGTTAGCAGTTGTCCATCACTTTTGATAAAGGTCAACTTTCTGGGCTTGCTTGAACAGCTTAACTTAAACGATAACGATATACTGACTTTACAAAACGGAATTAGTTTTGTCGAAATCTTCTCGTGGCAACTGGACTTGAATTCCTCCTCTTGAAAGTGTTTCCCCCCTCATCTGAGAGGCTTCTTCACCATGACAGGAAGATTTCGACAAGAATTCACCGTGACGTGGATGACTGAGAACCTCCACAGACAAGAAAATTAGTGACTACCTTATTAAAAATATCTGTTTTGCTTGTTTTGGGACTTTTTTCGTTCTTTGCTTTTTTTATATTTATTAATCTAACTATTTTCTAAACCAAGCTCTGTTTATATGGTGGTTGGATTGTCTATGGATTTAATTTTCTGATCACCTAGTTCCGGCTTTGCATCGATACTCTTGCTAACTTCACAGGTATAAAGTCAAATTGAGAAAGCAAACGTTAGAAGTCAAGGAGTGTCACCTAGAGGAAAAATGTTGATATTATCTTTAAAATCATCGAAACATCTGCAGTTTGTATTATAACAAAACGCTCAAGGATTTTGGTAACATATACTAGAAAATAGGATGACAGTAATTTACTGTTTTTTCTCGGAGTTAGTTATCTCTCGTTAACGATGGAATTAACGAATAAACAATACGTCAAAATATGACGCATTACAAGGACTGAATGGTAACAAAACTCAACCTGCGACGGATTATTAACTTATAAACGTTGTTGAGAAATCAACACAGACTTACTGCAGCCTCGCGTCCGGAAACAAAAATCCCCGAGTAAATAAAGTGTGAGAACTGACATGGAGAAAGGAGAAACACATTACGCAATCTAAATAATAACACATTTTCACAAGAGAAATTAGTATTTTCGTGAAGTCGTTTGAAAGAGAAGCTTGTCCACAAGGTGTCAGCATTACACAATCAACCAGATTTGGGTCTCGCAAGTCGTCTGCAATATGAACTATGCAGAAGTTTTCTATTAAAAAATAAAGTACCATTATATGCTGTTTTTTTCATCTATTGATAGTTTATTAACATTGTTGATGTAAAATCATAAAGCGCCATAAAATTAAATAAAAATCAAGCAAAGAAAGACGCCGACCAACAAAACCCAACTGGTATGTTTGTGAAGGTTCTAAGACTTAGAACCTTCTTAGAACTTAGAATCTACGTCATCCAGGTCATGGTGAATTCTTGTCGTGGCAACTGGACTTGAATTTCTTCATCTGAATACGTTTCACCCCCCATCCGAGGGACTGGTCAGAACTTCAAGAGATCCTAGTCCAGTTGCCACGACACGAAGATTTCGACAAGAAGACAACTGGTATGTTCATTCACACAGCCGTACCAGCATTCGATATTACCCCCCCCACACACACACACACATACATATACACAAAATGTATCTAAATTAAAATCGGGAAAAAGGACGGCAATTTTCGCCAGATACTTAATCGAGCCCGCCAGGCAAGAAACGAATGATGTGGCCGGGGGCTCTGTGAAACCCTCTGACCGTCCCCCACACCCCATTTCCAGCCATTTCAACGTGGATGAAAAGAGCTATTCTGCTCCACACACTGACAGTACACTTGTCTCACTTCACGCGACCTCCGCGAACGCTCAACCAATCAAGCTGAAGCCCAGGACTTTGCGCCAATAGCACGTGAAGCTTCTCCGGGGGGTTCTTAACATATCAGATTCGCGCATGGACCCCCCTTCTCGTCACAGCCCAGTTTTCGACCAATCAGAGGCGAGGCCGCCTGAGCGGAGGGCTGGGCGCGAGAATCGGCGGGATGGACAAAAATCATAATGCCAAATGGAGCAGACAAGTGACACGGAGAAACACGGACTCTGAATAATGAACAATATTGTAGGTTTTTTATGAGCGCTTTTTAAAAATCTTCTCCCGGTGTTCTTAACTATGCAAGACAAGAGCGAGACGCCACTAACACCTTAACCTTGAAGGACCGAAACGGTCTTGAGTAACTTACAGCACTCAGCGAAGAAAAAAGTAACGTTTGTACTCAGATAGTACAGTGAGGTAGCTAGCCCGCTAGCCAAACGATGCGAAGCTGGATGATGCGAAGCCGTGTTTGCGTGGAAGAAGACCGAGCGACGACCGACAGCGACGTCTATGGATAAACGCCGATTGACGTGGGATTTTAGGAGAGTCACAAAATACAGCTTACTTCTTGAAAAGGTCCCATCCTCCCACCGGCTGCCATGGACAACGTGAAGCCGCGCAGGTGAGTGCCAGCGATCCACAATACATCGCTGCTTCATCGTAGCATGTCACCTCATTGATTTAATAAACGACCACAATTACTTTTTAATGTTCTTAGACATATACAGAGTTAGATTAATTATATTACAAGTTATTTTGGACTATAACCGATCTGTTGAGTCTAATGGTCGGTTATATATATGATAATGAGTGATTACCTAACAGATTAGGCTGGAGATAAGTGTATAATAACAACAAAAACAACAAACTATTGCGTGCATACTCCATTCCTTAACATCTTGTCGGTTTATGGAGGGGTTATTCACAAAAAGTGTGGGGGTTTGAAGTCGTGATCCCATTGGAGCAAGTATCACAACAGTGACAGCTTTACGTTATGAGATGATGCTGAGTTCAAGGATGTTATTTATCTCACTCTTAACACCTTGAAAGATCACCTCAATATGAGCAAAAAAGAAAACACTGCAATATGTATTCATACTTGTTCCGCTTATTTTGAAATGTATTGTAACACAACGTAGCCCTCCCCGATACTTTGTTGTCGTACATGGGGGTCGAGCTGTGAGGTCTCCATCGTCAAACAGCAGTTATGCAATAGCAGCAGCCACTGAAAAACATTACTCCAGACTAGAAACTGCTGATTCATGGTGAAGTTTTTCGGTGAAGTTTTTTCTATAATTATGTTAAATATGTTAGAAAACAAAAATGCTTTATGTTGTTTTTCAGCAAACTGTCAAAAAGACTAAGACTATTACACATGTGATTAGACATCTTGCTGGTTATTTTCATGTTGCAAACTGACAGGATTGACTGAAACAGTAAAAAAAAAAAATCTCAGAATGTAGTTTACTTTTTTCTCACTTTTGTTTTTTGTAGTTGCTCCCATCCTTTTGCTTACTCATATTAATCACCCAAGGAGGAAGTCAACCTCTGCATTTTCACTTGTCCTTGCTTAACATGCGAACACACAGTAGGCCATTGAGATAGGATGCCTTGCTCAAAGGAAGTTTGGCTGTGAACACTTACTCTGAAACCAGGGATGTGCCATGATCCTGTGGCAATAACCCCACTTTTAAAGTCTTGTACCAACATATTTTTATTTGCTTAAATTCATAGTAAAAGCAAATACTGTAAGTTAGAGTAAATATAGAATTAAGGATTACTTTCTGCTTCACTGATTTTGATCATATAAACCATATAAACCATGGTACCTATAAATCATGGTACTTTATTTGCAGGAAAACAACTGTAATGAATGATTGCTGGATTTGTTTCTATGCAATAATAGTATCCACTTAATACTATAACTGCACAACTGTTCGCAAATGTGTGTTGAACAAAATGTGGTGAGGTTTTACAAGTCTGCCTTTTTTTTTTTTTGAACTGTCGGACCGTTAGGGCTTTGCCATTCCCTCGACCACACCCCATCTCATGGCCTCTTGCATTTCAGTGACACACACACACTCAAACACCTCCGGAGGTGAAAGAGCCTGTTGATCGCCCGGGATTGCCCATTTCCTACAGCCCCCTTATGCCCCTCCTTCCTGTTCAGTGGCAACAGGTCCACACTCACTTCCACACTCCTTTTGGTTCCAGTGAGGGAATAAGATCTTGTTAAATCTTCTAATCCATGCTCAGTGAAGAACACCTTTCATCCAAAAGCTGATGCTATACCCCTTGATATCTGATTTTCCCTCTGTATCTGCGAGATCGTGACAGGCTTGCATGTGGAAACTGATCTTGAAATGGCGAGCTTAATTTCCCCATCATTTTACTAATCTTACTTCCACAAAGAAAGCGTTGCCCAGCAGCGAGTATTATGGGAACACAGAGGTACAGTGCAACCTTCCAACGTCTTGTGTCACAAGAGAGGAATTTTGTGTTGGTGTATGCTGGCATGTAGAGCTGCGCAATTAATCGAACTTCTGTCAGGGCTGCAAAATGGCCAAGTCTGTCGAGAAGGAGCTGCAACCGTTTTAATGATACTAAATGTGTCACAACATATCATTTCAGATAGGGTACTGTGTTGCTGTCACTTTGCACTAGCCCCTTCAATTATATCCTTAACACATGACGGAGTGTGTTAGCTTGGCAAAAAAACGCATCAAGAAATCCCATCATCATCCTCCTCTGCATTAATGAATAGTTACGCAACTATTTCACTGTACAGTTATTGACCTAGCAATGATATTTTGGCTCAACTGATATGTTTTGCTCCCCCTTTATTTTCTCTGTACATTTCCAGTAATGACGAGGATGAAGAGCTACATTCCACAGACCCTGACTCCACCGACAGGAGCAAAGACAAAAAGATACTGTGCAAAGTAAAATGGTCCCGTGATGAGGTGAGCTTATCAGAGGTGCCAAGTGACGGCAGTTAAGGAGATTCTGAAAGTCATTTAGGAGGGTAAAATGGGGGCCTTTCTAATTCTAATCATACTTAATCTGTGTGTTATTAAAATGGTGTGGGGTAGTGATGATAATCCTTGCTATTCGATGAAAGTCTAGAGGGGAGCTGCAAGTTTCTCAGGAATTATAATCTCGCCATGCTTTCTCTGTATTTGTTTTAAGGATGAAAAGCTGAAAAAGCTGGTGGAGCAGCATGGCACAGACTCCTGGAAACTAATAGCTAACTACTTTCCTGTAAGTATTTAGTTATTGGGAGGTGACTGGAGGCAAAATATTACTTTGTTCATAGGAACATTACTGCACTTATTTATGAAATGTAACCATGTATTTCCATCCCAAGTGTTAATGGCTATCCTAGGAAAGGAAAACTGTTAGGTAGTGCTGAGGTGTAATGGGGTGTGGCTCCTTCACAGGGGAGGACAGATGGTCAATGTCAACACCGGTGGCAGAAGGTGCTTAACCCTGAGCTGGTGAAAGGACCCTGGACAAAAGAGGAGGATCAAAAGGTAAGAGGAGCCGAGAGTTTTCTGTTCTGTATAGAACGACGGGTGACAAAATAGGTAAGTGATAGGGGAGGCGGAAAGAAGCTGTGAGGAGTCTTGAGATTTGTCCAAGAGAAGGACAAAATATATTGCAACGTTTTCCGTGTCGATTTGGAGACATTTATTTCCATCAAAACGTATTTATTTTGCTCTTTTTTATGCAAACATAAACTTTAGCTTCACTCCATTAAACAGTTTACAAGTTATTGTCGCGGCTACCCTTATCCAGACCGCTCTAATGTTAGGCCAGAGTCTTAGATGAACAGTGCAGTCCTTAAATGGATCAGGACTTTTCAGAACCATCAAAAATGGCGTCTCATTTCCCTGAAATGTTGGCATCTTATCAGAAGCCCTGACCAATCTGCTGCTTTGGCTCCCGCCGATGACGTCTCGACATTTTTCAGCCTTGACAAAAACAGCCAAACAGTCTCCCCTGCTCCACTCTGAGCTTCCTACAGCTGGCTAGTAAATGGAAAAAGGCCTTAATAAAAGATGCCATATTCAGAACAAGAAAAAGTTTCTATATTTGTTCATGAGAAGATATGACAGTGGATGAAAGCTTCTAAGTTAAACTGATCTATACATCTTTCCGATGGTGCTCACGTAGGTTATTGACCTTGTGCACAAGTATGGGCCAAAGCGCTGGTCTGTGATTGCCAAGCACCTCCAGGGCAGGATCGGGAAACAGTGCCGTGAACGCTGGCACAATCACCTCAATCCAGAAGTGAAAAAATCTTCATGGACCCAGGAGGAAGATCGAATCATCTACGAGGCCCACAAACGACTGGGCAACCGCTGGGCAGAGATCTCTAAGCTGCTCCCCGGAAGGTAGTATCCAACTTCAAAAGCTACATTTGACGAAGGCAGTAACGTCTTCTCGGCAGTAGCTTCATATTTTCACATGAAACCCAATGGGTTAAAGTCTTATTGCACTGCCATCATTGTTCATATTTTTAGTAATGTTTATTTTTGTTATCCCTTAACAATGCACATCCAATGCACTGTGGACAGCAAAGTAGGAATTTCACTGAACAGGGAAACATGTTTCTACACTGTGCATGTGACAATAAACACTTTGAATCTTGAATGGAAGGAGAGCTAAGAAACCAAAGGGTCTTTAAATTGTTTTAAAAAATGTTGATGGGAGATTTGAACCAACAGGATTTTGCTTTGCTATAACCCCATCAACAGAACAGACAACTCCATCAAGAACCATTGGAACTCCACCATGAGGAGGAAAGTAGAGCATGAGGGCTACCTTCAAGATGGCGGCAAGACCTTCACCTCCCATCCCGCGGCCAAAAGACGCCAACAGCCGCAGTGTCCGCCAACGCCCACCGAGCCCCAGCACAGTGATCACAGTCCACAACCCATAATAGGACCCAACCAGGTTCACACTTATTCTTGCCCCTGACTCTGTATAATAAAAACATTTTCACATCTTTGATGGTCGCTCATTGGCACTTCTCCGTGTTTTTAGGTGGGAGGATATGATTTCGATCATCACAGTGGAGCCATGATGGATAACCTCCCCAATAGTTCAGGCTTCACACTGGTGAGTCACTTACAAGCTCTTTCGCTCGCCGGTGCACACTTTCCGTATTCTTTTTTTTTTCCTGAACTTTCTATGATTTTCCTTGTGATTTCTAACTCCGGACTTCAAATCAACACTTGAGTGTCCTGTGATTTTCATCTAACATTCCGTAACTGATACAAGGGGGTGGACGCTAAAAGCCCCTATTGTAATTTATGTGTGAATCTGTTGTTTTTGTCATTTTCTTCTGTTTTTCTTACCTTATTCCTTTCTTGCTTTCCTCCCGATCTTTTTCTCCCTGGCGTTTGTTTATTTCAGCCATCCTGCCTGGATGATCCCGACAGAGAGCAAAGAATTAAGGAACTTGAGCTTCTGCTTATGTCAGCAGAGAAAGAAGTCCAACGACAAGTGCAGTGCAGAGTTCCATGTGTAAGAACACACTGTGAATGTGTGTTAGCCATATTAGACAGCATAGCTTGTGTGTGTTTTTAACTTGCATACACTCACAAAGGGTTCATTTCGAGAATGCAATATTGCTTAACTGACCTATGGGGGACTAATTTAAATGTAAGTCAGGTGTCAGAATCTAGCCAACCTGAAATCAGGAGAGGTTTAGGCCTAAATTTGATTGATTTAAGAAACTTTTTTTTTTTCCAAAAAAATCCCCAAATCACATCTTAACTTACTCAATTTTAAAGCCAGTGCAATGGACTTTTTGCAGTGTATCCATGTGAGAACACGAGCGGCACACATGTATGCGTACCCTTAGCCTGATTTGCTGTAGTGTTTCTATAGTAACTAGCAACCCATCTCGCTACTCATTCAGACTGGCCTGAAGCTGTGCTTGGTAGCTGCCCTACATACCCCCACCCATTCCACTCCAATTACTATTGTTCAAGACAGAAATTCCCATCCCCTCCAGCCCCCACATCCCCATAACCACACTCGGTTTGTTTAAGATCCAGCACTGCTGCTACGTCTCTGTTGCTCATATTCTATCTCATTTGCATGTCTCATTCACTTTTTTGAAATCACACCTTATGTTCTATGATGGCCTATGGCCGAGTGATCAGGACATATTTTTTCTGGTTTTCTCTCGCTACTTGCTGTGTCCAATACGCCCAAGTGGGAGCTGCATTATCTCCCACTTGGACAGAATTTCCTGCCGAAAACGAAGATGTAACACCTTTTGTTCTCCTTCCCCACCCTCAGAGCGTTGATCAGTTCTCAGCTTGGTCGGAGAGTTTGTCAGACGATACATTGACTACAAGCTGCAGCAGCCTGGAGGAGCAGGTGGTGAGACAGCGGTGGAGGGACTCTGAGAACCACCAGGCCCATCCGACACAGCTTCCCGTCTCTCCCAGCAAGTTCCTGTCTGTAGAGGCGTGCACTGTGCTCTCCACTCTGCAGACCATACCGGAGTTTGCAGAAACTATGGAGCTGATAGACTCAGTGAGTGACGAGGGAAAACAACACATGGAAATAATTTGTTACAATTTGTTGCGAGTATATTAAAGATCTACTGTAGATTTGTTGTGACCTGCAGGACCCGGTGTCATGGAGCAATATGGCCAGTTTTGACTTGTCAGAGACAGCAACGCCACCCAGGCACAACCAGGCAGGTTTCACCACCCTCCTGCAGGAGAGCGACATCGACAATTCAATGAGCTTTGCAGTCGATGCTCAGACTGTCATCTCCGGCTGTGACAAGGACTGCACTCCCCTTGCTCTGGGCCCAATTACCTCCTTGACTAACGTCCACTCGTCCAAACTGACTCAGACATCCACTGGAAGGAGGAAGAAAAAGGAGAGAGAACCAGCCCCTTTGTGCAACAGGACTTGCTCATCCTTTTTGGAAAATGTTCCCAATTCACCCAAGAAGACACCTACGAAGGCACTGCCTTTCACGCCATCAAGGGTAAACTGAGCATTTCAATTCTGCGTTCTTCACAAATCCATTTGACAGCTCTTCGCCTTTGCGCCGTGGCTGACGTAACTCATCTGTGTCTGTCTCTTCAGTTCTGCAATATATCCGGAGTGGAGCATCTGAACTTGGATAACCCAGCACTCACGTCCACCCCTGTGTGCGGACAAAAATGTCTTCTGAATACGCCGCTCCAGAAAGAAACCACACCCAAGCACCAGAAAGAGAATGATGGGTAAACAATATGACGTTAGCTGTACTCTAAAGAAATACACAGTCAGACCCTGAACAGTTTGATGTCACTTACATAGGAGAGCGTGTGAAAACTCTTTTTGTCGCCTGTTCAGTTCTAGAACCCCCAAGTTTTGCAAAACTGTGATGATTCCAACCCCGAGGACGCCGACCCCCTTCAAAAATGCTTTGGCTGCTCAGGAGAAAATGCACGGGCCACTGCGGATGGAGGTAAGGGTCAAGTTTAAGTCTTTGCATCCCCTCTGTGTTTTCATTTGCATGTGAAATAGACTATTCTCACATAAATACTGCACCCTCTTAATAGGAATCACTCGTCTTTTTGTTTTTAGCCTCAACCTTTGGCCTTACTGGAAGAGGACATTCGAGAAGTTCTAAGGCAGGAGACCGGAGCAGATATCTTTAACAGAGCAGACTTCCAGCCGGAGTTCAGAGCATGGAAACATAACGTATGTAGAGTTAGATTTGGTAAAACTGGGCTACTAGCATTGTGCTTGGTAGTCTCGACAAATAATGGCACAGACGTAAAGGTTTTTTTGTAGCTATGATGTCATTGTTTTGAAAGCGTCACTGCAAAAAAATAGGAGAAAAAAATGTCACGGGTTAACGATCTGGCCAGCAACAACATCAGTCACCAAAAAGAACTCCAATCTTCTTGTAACAAACAATTACCAAAGAGGAAATACATACTTTTCCCAGATGGATGGTCCAGCAAGAAAAGTGCGCAAGTCTCTCGTGCTTGACCCCTGGGGGAAGGATTGTGTCAGCGTCCATCTCTCCCAAGAGCAGCTCAGCAATGCAAAGGTGAGTCGCTTAGGAGTATTCAGGCTCTGAGCTCATTTCAAAAAGAAATTATTATTACTGTGTGCGAAATTATTTCTTTCAAACAATATATGTATAAAGCCACATCAAACAAGTTAACCTATTAGATGAACTTGGTGTTGTAGGTTCCGAATGTAACGACAAGCCTGGGCTCCACAATCCCAGAGGAAGATGAGTGTAGCCGTCCTGTGAGTTCAGGGAGAGAGGAGCCCTCTTTAGTCTCGGTACAACCCCATCGATTCACCAGCATCAAGGTCAAAAAGCTTCCATCTTCTCGCAAAACGCAGAAACATGCCACCGTGCAGGTATGTGGCAACCAGATCGTCCCCTCTGCTTATTTTCAAAATATAAATTGTCAGATGAAGGATAGAATAAAAGCATGCAGTTGTGACGGATTGGTCGTTTTGCATGTTTCAGGCCAGGGTTTTCAAACATTGGTAAACACTTGTCACTTCTCTGCAGGTGAGTGATTGGGAAGCTGTTGTCTACGGGAAGACGGAAGACCAGATGATCTTGACGGAACAGGCCCGTCAGTACCTGAACCCCTACCCGTCATCTGGCCCTACTTCAAGGACCCTTGTGCTATAAAGCAAAAAAAAAACAAAAAACACTATACTCACCTAACAGATAAAACCTCCACTGAAGCCTTTTAAGAGACAATCCAGTAAAATTTTCTTTTTTTAATTTTATTTTAAAGCAGAAATGCACTGCTATGGACATGCACAAAAAAGGATGGCTACTCATGTTATTTTCAACACTTTCTTTTTTAGGTCACTGCCTAAGCAGCTTCTTATTCATAGATGCTCTCAGTTTGATCTGTTATAATCCCAACGTTTGACACCATCTGCAGTTTTGTAAAGATGTAAAAGGCTAGTTTTAAGTGGACAATAACGTTGACACAACTTACACATACAGTCGACTGTAGAAATAGTTAATACTAGCTGGCTCTGAGTTTTATATTGTTTAAATAGCAAGACAAGAACAACTTTGATTCAGTGCTCTCATTGTGTATCTCTTAGCGTTTTCTGAAACTGCCCTTTTGCTGTCATGAGCTGAAACCACATCGATTTCTTGTATTTCATTGGCATCCATATATTTTTGAAAACAATACTGAAATGAGCGAAAGGATCTCAAAAAAAAAATCAAACTTTATATTTTGGTAAACAAAAATGAAGTTGTGTTTTTCTCAGAGGGGACAGCAGTATTATATTGCTAAAAGTGACAGACTGCAGTGACATGAGGATTTTTCAGGATGAAGACGGGACGGTGTCGGTCCTGCACTAGTGAGCGGATTTTGTAGCCGAAAAAGAGCTGTTTTTTAAGGGCAAACTGGATAGCACTTGTGATGGCATCTTTTTTAACAGTACGTCCCCTCTCTAAGGCCATAGTGTCCACCGAGACATGGGTTGAATGTATTTTTTTGCAATGTACATGTGTAAGAACCTCAAACATGGAAGGGTACCTTGATGTTTACTTCTGTTTCTTTTTTATTTATTATCCGACAGCTCTAAAGCTTAGATATTAATATAAATCGGACATTGTAAAAATAATTTAACTTTGCTGATAAACCAGCCTAAAAACTCTCACTTTGTCTGAAGCCGATCTCTGTTTGATAGAAAATGAATGGAAAACCGATGCATCTGATGTCAGTTGTCTCTCATTGTCAGTGGTCTTCAAGCATTCGGTTGAGAAGGAGTTTCTTTTTTGTGTGATGGCTGTAGGTTTTTATTTATTTAATGTCTACTAATTTATTTATTTCTTTAAAAAAAGGATTTTTAAGAGAAATTATTGAGGAACTTTATTGTCTTTTTTTCGTTTTCAAAAATCAGGATTGGCCAACTGTTCAGTTCACAAGTTAGAAATTACACTCGCTGCCACTGATTTAACAACACAATTTCTTCTTCCTCATCAGGCAAGAACTCGCCAATAATCATTCAGTAGATATATATATGTAATATCTAGGTAGGAATTGTTTTTTTTCTTTCATTCAGGTGTGTTCTGTAATTAGGTAGCAGGACTCCATCTCTGACCTCTAATCATAGACAAATTGCACTTTTGACTCATTGATTTCTAAATGATTGTTCTTTATAATGTAGCTCTTGACCTTATCGTTGTTTTGGGAGTGCTGTTTGTATGCTCTCCTGTAGGTTGGCTGTCTTCCCATGCAGCTAACTTTGTCTGTTTTTTGTTTTTTCTTAATTGAACGCTAATACGAAGTTCACGCTGCTTGATTTTAACCTCTGATTCTCTTCTCATCTGCTGCCGTGTACCTGCATACACTACGTTTGCATTTTTTTTTTTTTTTAAAGTTACTCAAAAAAAAAAACATGGATAAATCTGTACAATCAGACTATTGTACTATAATGGCATCAAACTGCGATTGCTGTTTGGGCCAGAGTTGGCAGAAATCACTTGCTCGTTGTACAACACCACAAGTTCATGTAAATCGACACACATCCGGGTATAAAACTAAAGAAATATGCGCTGTGCTTCCATGTTTTCAGGCAGATTCATTTTTACGAACTTTTCAAAAAAAACAAAAAACAACCTAAAACAAACCATTATCTCACTCTAGTGCCCTAACACCGCAGCTAAAAACAGTCTTTGTATTAATGGTATTATTGAATCCTGTGTGAGTTATAATCTGGATTATCCTGTATTAGGCATTTAAGTCAAAATAAGACAGAAACTTGTCAGGAAGATCAAGCAGAAAGATCAGGTGTCAACACACTAAACAACAGATGCTAGATTAACATCGAAACAAGATATTTGTATTGAAATGAGGAGGCCGAGGTGTGTCTAATCTGTATATATTTGCCTCGCGTGTTCTGTTTGATTGTTTGTACATTCCATTTATGTGTCCATGTTAACGCTTGGCCACGTAACATAGGTTTTGAGGGAATATTGAAGTACATACATAATAGTAGCAGCTGGCATACTAGTAATGCATGAGCAATACACATAATGCTGGACTTTGATTTACAAAGTGAATCACATGTAACAATTGTTTTTTTGTAATTTGATATCCTGCCAAATGTTTTTGGAACTGTCCATGATTTGGAAAAATAAATGGATTTTTGAACGACATCCATGAATGGGCCGAGTCCGCTTTTTTTAGTGTTTGTGTGTGTGTGTGTGTGTGTGTGTGTGTGTGTGTGTGTGTGTGTGTTCGTGTTAGTGGGTGTGTGTGTGTGTTTGTATGTATGTTCAGTGGGAGG
>CAAKHD010000318.1:129583-171361 GCA_901007705.1 Fistularia tabacaria | reverse complement strand
TGAAGGGGGGTAGTAATCAGTTTGCTTTGTCAACTAATGAAGGAGGAGAGGGGCCACCTGTTCCAGGGCACTGGGCGGAGAGCGGTGGGATGCATTCTGTGTATGGGGGATGTGTGTGATGGTTTAACAGCTGTTGAGTGTGTGTGTGTGCATGATGGACATACGTGCAAACCCTTCGGCGGGACATGCGTGATTTGTTGTTGCCGTGGCGGCCGTGCAAGTGGCTTTACCTTCCACATTTACCGCGTGGATTCACATCGTTGTCTCCGACTCTGAGGGATGTGGCCCGTCGTAAAAATCTGGGATGCAGGTTCTCCTGAGAATGAAACACATGAATTCACATCATTTCTTTCCAGTTTCTGAGAGATTTCATTATTATTATTCTTCCTTGAAATACAAGAGAAAATGTATTTTGCTGCAGTTTAGCTCTTCATTGGTGGAGCAAAAAAATGTTTTAATTTGTACTGTAAGTCTTTATAAAACAGAAAAGCTCACAACTATTCATATGAGAGAATATAGTTTTTTTTTTATAATCCAAAAAGTAATCTGCAGTGTTAAGAATTTTCAAAATAACTTTTAAACCTGGTGGATCCAAATGTATTATTATTATCATTATTACCGACCTTTTTTTCAGTGTGTGTTATCACCAGAAACCTCGATACATCCTATAATAATGACATTGGATATACCTCGAAACACTAGAATAATCTTGGAGGAAAGTATCCTGTGTTATTTTGATCAACATTAGTTTTCTTAGGTCAGAGACGCGGCAAGTGGCAGCAGTCCAGGCCTGAGATGCTGGATTGCTGAGCTCATGTAGGCATCCAACCAACCAACCAACCAACCTGGCCCAACTCCATCACACAGGAGGCGGGGAAGTAGCCTAGCTGGCCGGCCTGCAGCCGCCCGAACCACCTCCCCTCCTCATGTTTAGACATCACCAGGATTACATCACCCGGAGACAGCTCCAGCTCATCTGGCCACTGGGGTCTGTAGCTGTGCACTACCACCATCTAGTGGACAGAGAAGAAACCTATACTTCAATCTGAAACGTTTTTTTCCCCTCAAATCAGTTCAATCTATTTTACTTTGATTTTTAAATTGTAATTAAACAGCCAACTGTTTTTATTTATTTTCTATTTTTGCAGGAGCTGTGGAAGCCGTGAATATACCTGAATGATCTTTAGGTCAGATGCAGTGAATGGGGAGGATTATGTGTCAAGAGATTAACCCCTGTGCAGTGAAATAGAAAACCCTAAATCTGGTGGGGTCTATTTTCTCTTCCTCCTAAATATGGTCCATATTTGTTGGTGTAATTGGAATGGAGTTCATCTCAAAATGGAACCCAAGACAAAATTGAGTGACGTGATGTAATGTCAACGTCAAACCCAGTCAATGTCAAGTGTACACAGGACTGAGGTAATACGATCGAAAACATGCCAAGCTACTTTTTTCCAGGTGCGTTTGAAAATGAAGGAAACGATGCACTTACCTTTTCAGCCTCTGCTCTGTATCGATATCTCCCTGTTCACCAGCAAGAGGGGGGAAGATGAATCAGCAAAAAAAGATTTGTTTGAATATTTTTCACAGTTGCAAATATGAATGAGAATTGAGCTAAATAAGCACATGCATGTCAGCAATTCTGCCATCACTAAAAGATTCATCCCCAGGGAGAGATTCACCCTGTGATTTAAGAAGCATATTTACATTGACGTGTGATCCTGCACTCACAACCAAATTGAAATAATGCCCCTCTGTGTCAAACGTCGCCACAAAACAGATTCCACTCACCTTGTGGGGCAAGAACAGTCGTGAAGACCTCAAAGTGCTCATTGCTGTGCATGTAGATGCGCTGCATCTTGAAGACCTGACACTTGCACACTGACAGAGGTGCCTGCACTGAATCTGTGCTGCCTTAAAATAAATGCCGGTGACTAATCCATTGCAGCACCGATTGGAGCTGGACACGAGCAGCAACAGGGTCATCCCACAATACCGCGGCTGCTAACTGGCCAAAATCTATGGTGTGTCATTTTTTTGGACTTTTCTATCTTTTCACCCTGAAGTATTTCCTTACTGCTTATATATCATTATCAAAATAAATACATCAGTTGTAAAAAAGAAAAAAAAAAAAAAAGGGAGCCCAGCCCATTGTTCTGCGACCATCTGTTCACATGTGGGAGAAATATGGAAGCTCGCATGTCATGGATGAGAATTCATAATTTTACCTCATCAAGAGTGCCTGATTGATTTTGGATTATTGACTGTGCCCCATTTTCCATTGGCCTGGTTGAGCAAGGACAAAGATGAATGGGCTTGGGACTGGGTGGCGCACTGCTCAACAGATGGTGATTGAATCCCCCCCACCCACACACACACACACACAAACACACCACACACACACACACACACACACACACACACACACACACACACACACACACACACACACGCTCTTCTCAAGGCCTCCTCGCTCCAGCTAAGATGTGGTGCAGCTTGACTGTGGAGCTTGTGTCTATGATTAAAAAGCTTGCATCAATAACCCTGGAGAGAACAGTCAGTCGGACGGTCTTTTCCAATCTCACAAACCTCCGAGAACATTGCACACCGTCAAACTTTTCAAGGACACAGAGTCACTTTACCTGTGGCAAAGAAAGTAGTACATTTTTTAAAATATTCCCTCCTATTGACAATCAATGTCAAGAGGATAACTGTGGATTAACTCAATGAACTGATCAACAGGCGTCGTTGCCTTCTTTGTTGGAAAGAGGAAATGCCTGTAAATTGATGAGAAACTCATCCTCATTAGCTTCGGCCTTTGCGGTGCAGCTAAGTGCGATCCCTCACGCAGATTCACGCTTCATTCTGGCTTTCACCGACGGGTTTCGTTTTGTGTTAAACCACGTGCATGAATATGCCAAAGGTCCAGGCTTCAGGCTGCATGTAGCTCCTCTAGCTGCCTCAGCCTGACTCCAGTCTAGATGTCAAGGCCGGAGCCAAGCATTTACATAACCGAAAAGCCACCGCTAAGCTGCTTAGAAAAAGCAATCTAATGTTTACTTCTGGGAAAAAGAAAAGCGCCGGGGTTCAAGTGTATCCCTCGGGCAGTAGTTCAGGGAAATTATCAAAACGTGTGTGAGAAACATTATGCAGCACCGGATATGCAGACTGCACATTAAGCATCATTTACATCCTCTGATAATAAAAAAAGTTGCTTGATGGAAAAAAGGCAAAACAACTAGTAGCACTATAGAACAAGGAGGGATGATCCCACTTTAATTGAAAAGATTAAAATAAAAACACTCTCAGTTCTAAGAGCAATAGTTTGGACAGACAAAACCCTGAGGACATCCATCGGAATGACGGGAAGAGGAAGAAGGGAGAGGAAAAGGTGAACATATTGGATCAAATATGGTGGAAGAGGAATACATGAACGTGTGTGGCTCATGTATGTGGAAGAAAATCTAAATGGAGGATTATTTAGTGACGATAATGTTGATTTTCAAACATTAATAAGTCACATACTTCAAGGGGGTGAAAGTAACACTATGAAATAAGGCAAAAACAAAAGACAGAAGACAAAAACTATCATGTTAACCAGGATGTTCTCATAATTTTGTCCATTAATTTGGTATGTAATTTGATTAACAGCGCCCACCTCTGAACATATATAAAGAGGCTCTTCACACAATATGGCCACAATCCTGCACGCTATTTTTAGATCCTTGTGACAGGAATAGCAAAGGCCCGCCGTTTTTTGTTACTTACAGAAAGTCTAGCAAAACCACAGGAACTTGTGTCCCTAATTCAAATGTATGTTTGTGAAGCTTCCCAAATTCAATAATGCAAATTAAACATTACTCAAAACACGCTGTTGACCAGTGGAAGACAGGAGTTGAATATAAACACCTTTAGACCAGGTTTGCAGACGCGTCTGCATTTCATTGGCTAAACATTTCAACTTCATGAGCAGTACTTTATTTGTTTATGATCCGCATACACGTTACTCTAAAGTCACTTCATTTTGTATTTGAAATGACCCAGTTGGAGTGAAGCACTCAGCCGTACAGGTCAGTTTCACATCATGGCGGGAGAAAATGACAGGTAACGTTCATCTGACAGGTGATTTAGTTTTGCGTTAATGGACATCTTACCATTCTGGCAGGTGAACACACAGCTTTCCCACCTTAAATTGATTCGATGATCAGAAAGGTTAATGATCGGCATCTTGGGGGGGGGGGTCGTTCTGCAACTGCATATTCCTGGTTGGATTCCTGCACTCCACCTAGTCTGTCAAGGTGCCATTGAGCAAGGCACTGAACCCCTCACCGCTCAGGGTTCCACTTAAATGCAGAGGTCAAATGCCAGGGATGTTGTGCTGTATGTATAACTGAATGTGGCAAAAGTGCTTTCTTTCTATCCTCAAACTCTTTTCACACCTGGAAGAGAGCTCTTAGGAGTGTGATTCCACCTGTGCATCTATTTTTTCACGATCAAAATAGAAAATATCTGTCATTTAAAAGGAAATGAAGAAATAAACGGTCACAGAATAATTCCATTTTATATTCATGAAGGACCCTTTTGTATATCAATAGGAATCCCATTATTCAGCATTCCTGTAACTGAACATTCAGTTGGATTCCCACACTCCTCCTAGCCTGTTGAAGTGCTGTTGAGCAAGGTACCAAACCCCTAACTGCTCCCCTGGCGCTGGCTACTTTTCATGGTTGATCCATGATGGCTAAAAGGCAGAGGTTGAATATCACTTATGATGCGCTGTATGCACAACTGAATGTGATAATAAAAGTGCTTTCTTTCTATCCTGAATGTCTTTACACATCTTGAACATAACTCTTGCAAGTCTGGTTCCACCTTTGCACCTTTTTTCTACAATTACAAGAGAAAATATCAGTCATTTTAAAGTAAATAAAGAGGAAACCGCAGCAGAATAATTTCATTTTATATTCAAGAGGGAGCCATTTGAATTTCAATACAGATCACGCTGTTAGGCTTTCCTGGAACCGAACATTAATGGTTGGATTCCTGCGCTCCTCCTAGCCTGTCAAAGTGCCATCAAGAAAGGCACTATTAACTGCTCCTCTGGCGCTGCTCATGGTTCATCCATGATTCATTTACCATTATAAGATAATTTCTCTAATTTAAAAGAAAAAGAGGAAATCATCACGGGACATATTCATTTTATATTCAAGAGGGAGGCATTTGTATTACAATATGAATCATGTTATTAGGAGTATTTACACATTGATTGACAGCAGTTCCTCACGGGCTTTGCATCTTGTGTGTGTTCAGTTCCCAGCTGAGATGCCAAGGCTTCAGCGCTTCCCGGGTTTGGATCTCTTCTTGCCCCCCTTGGCCCCTTTGCCTCCCTTTCCCGCCCCCTTGCCTTTCCCCTGCGCGTTGCCCTTACGTCCCTTCTTCCCTGCCGCCCTCTTGCGGGCCCCGGCCTCCTTGTCCTCGTCCCGCATCTGTTTGTTGACGGCCTTGGTAACGTCCAGCCGGGGCTTCTTGCTGTCCATGACCTTCAGGAGATCCAGTTGCCTCTGCCTCTCGCCGGAGAAGTCGCCGATGAGCGGCTCGAACTTCCTCCTCTTGCCCGTGTTCCTGGGGGGCTTCTCCTTGGGCAGCCGCTCCTGGAACCTCCCAAGGGAGGCGGTGGAGCTCCTGGCCACGCTCACGGCCTTGGAGAGGTCATCCTTGGACTGCTGGGCAGTGGGCAACAGCCCAACGCCGGGGACTTTGATTTTCTGCGCCCGGGCGATATTCCTGAGCCGGTTGAGCTCGTTCTTGGCCACCCGCTCCTTCTTGGCTTTGGTCCGTTTAGCGAACTGGTCCTCGTTGGGATCGGCGGTCTCCGGCACCTCGATCAGCCAGTCCTTGGTGTCGTCGTTGGCCCTCTTGAAGCCCCAGCGGCGCCGCCACTCTTTGGCGTTCTCATCCCAAACCAGGTTGGTCTTCTTCTTCTTCTGGATCCCCTTGAGTTTTGCGAACTGCTCCCACTTGGTAGGGGGTTTGGGCTTCGGGGGAGGTTTCTCCCTGGGAAGCGGGGTCGTCGGTTCCGGTAACTTGGCCACGATCACCTCCTCGACCCTCTCCGTGGGCAGCTTCCAGATCTCGTTGATGAGCAGCTGCGTGTTGTCCCGAGCCAGGCGGCGCAGGAACTCCTCCGTGTTCTGCTCCCGGAACTCCCGCAAGTCGATGCGGTTTTTGTCGCAGGCGAGCAGGTTCCCGACGTCGAACTCCAAGTCCAGCTCTTTCTGGACGGAGATACTCCTCAGCTTCTCCGCCTCGTCTTGTTCCGCTTTAACCAACAGTTCCTCGATGTTACACGACGCGGCCATGTTGCACAGTTCTGCTCCCCCACGTGTGGCCGGAAAAAAAAACTACATTGATATCACTTCCGGGTCACAGTCGTCAATTTGCAGGACCGCCGCTGTCCACAAGAGGGTTACATTGTTCCATTTCCTGCGTCTGCAGGACTCCTGTGTTTCCAGATCCGTGAGAGTAATAAAACATTTTTAAAAAATCTGAAAATGATTAGCTTTTTCATTCAATACTACTAACGCATCAAAAATGTAACCATCTATCTGTCCATCTATCTATCTATCTATTTGTCTTATCTTTTTATTGAATCGACAAACATATCCAAATATCTATCTATCTATCTATCTATCTATCTATCTATCTATCTATCTATCTATCTATCTATCTATCTATCTATCCATCTGTCTACCTAGCACGCAAATTTAAACAAAAAATATTTTTTTGAATTCTGCTATTTCTCTATGTGGAGTTTATATTTGAATCAAAATACTTAAATCCTGCTCAGACCTTCCTTTTCAATTATGATTTTCTTCAGTTTTAGGAGAAGGGCTGCGTTTACATCTATGAATGTGACAATGTTCTTCCAGGGTCAGACACAAAACATACATGTTCAAAAGAGAAGCTGAAACAATAACTTGTTAGAAAAGGAGGGAAAACACATTTGATTGGAAGGAGATTTTGATCATTCAACAAAATATAGATAATGTCTTTGGTTACACAGTTGACCTAAAGCGTGTTTTTCCTCTTCAAAACTACAGCACGTGCGGGGTAATGAGTGTCAGTAAATCATGTGATATGTGAAAAGTTTTGTAATTTACCATGATAAGACAATGTACATTGCATCTCATTTATAATGATATATGCGAAGAAAAATACAAACATTTATGAATGTTTATATAATTTATGAATTACTCTGACCTGCTTACTTCGGTAATTGTTAGTTCTTTAAAAAGCAGAAAAATTCCAAAACAAACAACAACAGAAAGTCTTCATCATGATATTGAATTTATTAGTCATTTGAAAAATGTTTTGCCTAAAAAAAAGAACCAACACAAAACCAAACCAAATTATTTCAAGCCATATCTCCTGGACAGGCAGGCTGCTATCAGGGGGAAAAGTATGAAGGAATAGCCTCCTTTAATTCACAGTTCACAACTTCTTGTGCCAGACGGGTGAACCTCCCTGCTCCTCCAACCATGAGAGCGGTGTGTTTGTGTTATCATCATGTGTGTGTGTGATCGCATTAAAATGCACAGTGTAATATCCACGCGGGGACTAATTACAGTTAAAACACAAAATCAGATTTCTCGACATGTCTAATGTAACTGTGTTAAACTATGTACTTTTACCGTATTTATATTATAATACCAGAGCATTAAAGTGATGGCAGCTATAATATAGCATTCAATTAACAAGGTTGACACAGAGGCCGAAAGATGTAACACAAGAGGAGTGGAATATCAAAATGAAAAAATCCATTCTTAATGTGTATTACTAGTTTGTTCCTAAATTCAAGATACTTTCTATGCCTTTCCATTTATTAACATCGAGGTCTTACACACATTTTCTGTATCAAGTCTGTATGCTGTGACTCATGGCTGCACATCTTATTAAAGTTGGGCAGTTGTTATAAACTTTATAATATGATTACTCTGAGTGTTTTTATGAGAGATTAAATTCAGTGAAGTATTAATACCATCCATCGCTGTACTCCAATATATATGTGTTTCTCCCCCAATTTAAGGACTGTAATAATTCTATTTTCGTCCCTGTCTCCACTAATTTGAAGGAGGAAAAGGATGGTGTGGATGCGTCAGGGTGGGGTGGAGGTGGGGGTGGGGCTGGAGTTCTATTACAATTGACTGGCTGCTGGTTGCTGGAAGACGGTGCTGTTATTATTTTGGGCTCCAGTAATTATATTCATTGCAAGGCTTGCCATGTGAATGCTAACACCCTGACAGGCGCAAAGATAAGGTCACAAGTGTTGGTGTGTGTCGGGATGTGAGAGGAAATGTGTAATTGGTGGCCCAAAGTCCCTGGTGTGATTTGGAGAAGGCTATGAGGTCCGCTGTGACGTGGATGTAGATACTCTAAAAGCATTAATTTATGCTGCTATCTCCTGCCTGGATCATTTACCGTCACCCTGGATGAAGTTGAAGGCTTTTTTGCTGACTTATCATCCAGGATACATTGGTCCCCGATCGGATTACTTTTCCACGGTTTTCTTTTATAGAATAACGCGCAGCACACGTCTCTATGAGCTGTAGCCACGGAGAAAAGTCTCTCTGTGTCTGTGTCTCCACAGTTCATAAATGTGCTTAAAGGATGTGCTTTCAAAATAGTTTTCTTCATATCATTTTGCCGCTTTCATGTGAAATCCTCACACGTTGCAATTTTTCTTATTTGCTCGTTCAGCCAAAGCTCTCAATCCTCTTTATCAAGAGCATTTTGACTCTTGGTGACGCAACAAAACAGTTATTCTGAAAGTTTTTCTCCTCTGAGTTTGAAACTCTGGGCCTTAACTGCAGCGTAAATCTGCTATGAGCCATGTGTTTTAAATGATATGAATTCATAAACATGGAGAACACAATTCTTTCTGCAATTGCTATATATAATAGATAGAAACACGGATAGGTGTGGGAAATCATTGGATTTTAGTCGCACACACACACACACACACACACACGCATGCACTAACCACCAAAAAAAAAGGTACAGGAACGAACATAACAACAGGTGTTCAAAGAGGAAAAAGTGGCAATGAGCCATGATTTTTTTTTTAAATAAAACAAATAATATATTTCTTCACACATTTTGCCGCAAACGGTGAATCCAGATAACAGTCTGTGATTGTGTTTTGGTCCAAAAGTATGACAATGGAGCCAAATGTAATCTCTCAGTGGTGTAAGCTAGAAGCTGAAATGTTTAAGTCAATAAAGCTTCATGAAAAGACAGTCTCATCTTCATGTTTTATGAATGAGCACAGTTTATGTGGTGAATAAACAAGCACTAAACCTATGACTCTAATGGCTTCAGTGGTTTTAATTATCTAAAGGGCTGTGTGCAACATCTATGCCTAATATTGCAGTCCAGTTTCTAAAAAAAAGGAAATAATTTCTACCATTTATTTCTCTGTACCGTGTTTTATTTGACTATTTTTATTGTTGACAGGTTACCACTGTGAAAGCAATAAAGACAAATGGTGTTTTAAGATGAGAAGTTTTCTTATTTGAAGAGGGAGAACAAAACCCTGTGGATTTCTATTGTTTGTTTCATCCACTTTGTGATGAGCAGCAGAATCCATTAGGCTCAGGGTTGGAAAGGACGTTCATTCAAGCAAATAACCGCCGGAAGCTTTGAAATTCCTTCTCCTTCCAAATATTGACCCGTTAGCATCACACACGAGGTCAGAGCAGAGAATCCCATCGGTGGCATCAATCAAATGTGATAAGCTGGTGATGCTGTCAGAGATATGATATAATTATTCTCCACAAATGTGAAAATACATGCGATGAGAAAAAAAAAGCAAATCCATAATTGTTTTTATCTTCAACGCAGGAGGTCATCTTAATTAATAAAACAGGGGATACATCAAGGAGGAATTACAGGCTTCATACGTGTCATTAATGCTAACAGGAGGCTTAAAATTATTCCCTGAACATACAGTGAGCCTGCAAATCCATCACTGCGGTTAAATATCATCGGCAACAGCTTCACGTGACATGATTTCTCAGAGAAGAATCAATAAAAGGGGACGGTCTTTTTCAAGTTAACGCTAAGCCACTCGCAAACGAAAATAGAAAACAACCGGCCGAGCTGTTAGTTGATAGGCTTACAGGCACATTTGTAGATTACATGCACTGGTTCCTCATTCCATATTGCGAGGAAAATGCACGGCCTGAGGTGAGCAGAGTTTAGTTGGCTGACAGCTGAGGTCAAAGCCTTTATCGATCCGCTGCTGCCGGAACAGAAACACCATTTGGCCCTCACAGGTATCCACTTCTTCCAAACTACCCGCCGCTCAGCATGCTATCGCACGCTTTGAGGACGAGCCGGCAGTAAAACAGAATCATCTGTTTTTGTGAGCAACAGGACCATCAACAAGGGCTAAACAGACTCGCCATTCTTTCATTCATCACTGCTCCCTCGCCCTCACAAGCTCTGATCTTCTCTCTGCTGCGGATTTCTTACTCGGGGCTTCACCGCATTGAATCAAATTTAAAATGAGTTTCACATTAATTGTTGGATTCTTTCTTTTAAGCTCAGTAAGAAGTCTGGCCTCAATGTCCGAGGCGATATCATGCCTATATTCAGAAGCCGCCGCCACAATGTGCGACCCTCTCTGTATTTCCGTGTCCGGTGCACAATCATTAACGAAGGAACCGTTTCATCATCGTCATGCTGTCCCTATCTGGTCCCTCTCTTGGAGGAGAGCATTGAGCCATTAGTGATGCTGTGCAGGAAAGCCCCAGAGGTCCGTGTCAACCTCCCCCCTCCCCGCCCGGCCTGCTTACACTGATCTTCCACCACTGTACAAGTCATCAGGCCATCAGATAATATGGACTACAACGTCGGTTGAAACATTGCTTTCCTCTGGAGACGGGGATGTCTGAGACACAGTTGGTGGAGCAGAAATCGAATACACTTTAAGATTTTCAGAAGAAGACAATTTTAGCGATCTTTATTTTTAACAGAAGATGAAAAAAATCCCTTTCATTTACCAGCTGACGATTTGTTTTCTTACTTCCTTTGATAAAGTGTTTACTTTAATTGTGCACTTTCCCTCAAGCCAATATGTTTGATTTAGGTTTAGAATCCTGTGAAAATAAATCTCCTAATACTGAGCATTTAGTCAAGAAGTTTGAGATGACCGGGGATTGGAGAAAATTCCCTTAATTTTTCATTTTTTCATTTAGAATATAATAATAGAACAAAAGAAGTAACCATCAATATTCCAGATAATTGTTGAAAAAACATAAAAATCGGAATACTTCAGATAAAAACACATGCAAACACACGCACCCACCCACACCCAAACCCACCCACACCCACAAACACACACACACACACACAAATTTATTTATTTATCAATTAGGACCATAACATGTTTCAGTCTTTTTTATGGGCTACAGAGCATGAACCTACGAATATTTTGTTTAGGTTGGCAGTACATGTCAAATTAACATCCACTTGAATTGCAGGAGGTTTCTTAACAGAACATTGCCTAAATCATTATCTTCCCATAGTGCATCCAGGTCCACATGTCCTCTCCAGATGAGCCATGCACACAAATTTGGTCACATGATATAAAATAAAATGTTATGCATCAGACCAGCTGCTGTCCTCCATTGCTCCATAGGCAATTTCTGCTGCTTGTGTAACTGTTGTTTCTGGAAGTGGACAGAGGTTAGCACAGACACCCTGACTGGTGAACCAATAACGGGTGCCCTAACAAGCACATTTCCCGTGTTATTCACGTGCGGATCTGTGTGTAAACTCGGGTAACACTGAATATAGGTGAAAAAACAGAGGAGGATTTGGACAGTATACATCCTTTCCGCACAGCCAACACGCGTGAAGCCATTCTGCCGCTCCTGAGGACCTGGCCTTCTTCCTAGATTCAGCACAGCATGGAAGGGAAAGTCCTTGAGATATCATTCCAAGTCCATCACCCATGTGTCTGAGTGTGAGAAATAAGCAAGATCATTCAAGCAGATGATGATGATGGTGAGTGTGTGTGTGTGTTTGTGTGTGTGTGTGCGCTGCTTTGGCTCCATGCTGGAAATTGGAAGCAGACAGAAGTGGTTAGCACCTTGTGTCATAGCAACTTAGAGAGGTCGTCCCTCACTTTGGAGTCCAGCAGCACTGTTCTGTTAGGGCTTATTGCAGTGACATCATCATGAGCTCTGTTGGTACAGAGACACCTGAAAACTTCATGGAGGAAAAAGGGTTGCAACCAATTATTAACCAGAAGAACTGAAACACATAAAGCCGGAAAAAAGTCTAATATTTACTTCGAGTGTGTATGCGTGTGAGGTAATCCAGGGTTCATTGGCCAAAGATAGGAGTATTGCCCCTTACCTGCTGAAAGCAAAAATTTGTATTCAAAAAGGCAGCAGTTATCCTTCATATTTACGAGTATGGTTAAAATGACAACGTCAAAGATTCCTCCTGTCTTTCAACTCATAATGTCGGTAAATACCCGCCGGGTGTGTCTTCAAATAGCTTGTCGTCTCCTTCTACAGCCTGTGGTGTAATTCTCATACTTATCAGATCCTACAGCAGATAGAGCGTTAGAGAGAGGGGGGGGGCAGAAACAACAAACCTGTACATATATACTGCCAATAATTCAGCCCCTCAGGTAGAGCTGGAGAAATCCTCTTTGAAGCCTCATTGCAGCTTCCATAATGAGGGGGCTGAGCACCGGGGCCCCTACGTGAGGGGCATCCAGGGCCCTTATTGATCCCCCCAACTAATTAGTCCGTAGGTGAACATCTGCGCATAATTAGACTGATACTGAGCGTAATGAATGCAGTCAGCCACTAATGCCTCTTGGGGATCATTTCACTGCAAAGAGGAAGTGGAATTTGGACAATCGGGCATTTTCTGAAAAGGCGCTTGTTTTAGATCGAATGTATGTGAACGCAAACCGAGCAGGACTTTGTATACCCGCAATTTCAATGTGGATCATCGTGTTTTAATGGAATTCGACGAGACATACTCAAATCATCCTACAGGCTCCAGTGTGAAAATGCACTTGATAAAATTGAAAGCAAACCACCCCAGTGATGCATCCTTCACATGCTTTATGAAAGACAAGAGAGCTTTTAGCTGCTAAGTGCTCCTCAGCCTGTCAGTAACTGATTTGATGCCAACAGACCATAGAGAATGTAAGAAAAATAATGATACGGAAAGAAATTTCAAAGAAAATGTACATTCAGACGAGGGAAAAATTGGTCTTTTCAGACTGGCACTGGGGATGGTGAAGTGCTGCGTGTGCCCGTGTGTCATTCACCAGTGATGTCAAGCAATTCCAACATTTTTATTAGTCCATTAAAAACTTTGAGCCATTTGTGCAAAAACATAGTGTCGGGTCAGGGTTGCAGTCTGGGGATGGGGATCCAGATGCCTTGGTCAGTGTTGAGAAAGTCCAGTTTGATTTAGGCGTCTTTTGAGCTCAGCTTTGCCATGCCTGATTCAGAAGTGACTGTTTGTCTTTTGCTTTTTGCCACATCTAAACATTTAAGATAAGATAAGATAATACTTTATTGATCCCCATAGAGGAAATTCGGAATTTGTGTACATGACAAGTGGGGCTACAGTGTTTACATGTATGCCCCCTAACCCCTACAAGGTGTTTTTCAGCACATGGCACAGCATATCCACCAAAACCAATAACAAAATGGGATTCCAAGATACTCACCAGGGATCGGTGACTTTGTTTCTATGGCATTGAACAGGAGCCACTCCTGCTGCATCGGTCAATGTAGTTGAATGAGTCACAGGCCCAGAGCTCATTAACAAAAGGGCAGAAGTCACCTTGTTTCCACTCATCCTCAGGGCTGCTGTCACTTATCACTAACAGAGTATCAGTGTGTGTTGGCATGCTAAACATCCCTGGAAAGCCAGATTCACGTTGACCTGCGATGATAATAAATAGACCCCACCCCACCCTGCCGATGACTCACAGCGATGTCCCGCAAAGTGACTCGTGTCAGACACTTTGCTTTGTTCCCCCCAAAGTTGCCTTCAACTGATGGATCAATGCTGCGATTAAATGTTGGTCACGCCTCATGCAACCTCGTAGCCCGACATGATCCAAGAGCCCGTAATTGCATGCTACATTCACCTAACTGTCCTCTCAGGTTGCATGACAGACACTGAACACAATCACTATCCCCAGAGGAGGATCCTGTGCTATAAATAATATGGATTGCATACATCTATTCAGGGACCCGCGAGCATTGCTATGCTCGCTTTGATATGTAAATTGAATCCCTGCTGTTTCACCCCCCCCAATGCCCTAGAGTTTGAGTAAGTGAAACAATTTAGAAGAATTTCACAGGGCATCTCAGTTTAGAAAGGAAACATCAGAACCAAAAGTTACAGAATCACTCGTATCTTAATGTATTGAACTTGTACATTGAGACCTTCATGTACTTGCTCAGGTTTGTGAATAGCTGTTATGATTCTTTTGCTAAGTCGAAGCCTAATTAGACTATGAACTGCCAACAACCTGATTTGCATTTAAAAGCAAATCCTCTCCATTAAGAAGTGTTAGAGAGAAAAAAATTAATTCAAATTAGTGGTATAATCACAATAACATTTGCAAAACAGAGTATTCCATATGCGGATTATTAATTAGATGTGTGTTTCTGCTAAAAAAAGAAGGAACATTTGACGTGTTTTAATGTAGATTGGGAAAAGCAACATCAGGCAATTACCAGCCATCAGGGAAGCAGGTTCGCTGTGTGGATAAAGTGCATTAGCAAAGAGGAGCTCCAGTCCCAAATGGACACTTTAAAGAACTGTATTACAGGCATTTCAAGAACGGCATCAAACACAGTCACTAGATTGAACAGGTTCCTCCGCCACTCATTCGTGAGAAAACTGCTGCGACCTTCAGCCTGAAAGTATAGCGGTGCCGCCTTTCACAGACTTACTTTTATATAATACCCCTGCACAAAGAAGCAAAACCTGGAGTAAGGAGCACATAATCTGGAACCCCCTGAGAAGGGGAAAGATCTGAACATTGCTGAACCTTTACAGGGAGTTGGGAGTCGTGGCATGCAAAGCAGATTTCCAACTCCTTCTTTCTTCAAAGAAGCAGTTTTTATTTATTCGGTGAAAGCGTGTCAGGCTTTGACATTAGCTAAAGCGGGTTCGGATCTGTGGTGAAGGCAAATTTTGACGCATAGGTGTTTGTCCACACAGGTTCTGGTGGGTCCTAATGTTGTCATTTCGTGTTCCCAGTGAAATGAAGCTCGGTGTATTTTTTTCCTAAAAAGGCACGCAGGGTCTATAGGAACCCTAAAGCCTACCTTGAGAACCCTCCACACACACTCAAGTGAGCACCTCGGCTTGCACTCCAACATCCCGCAGCAGCGAGCCAATTCTCAGATTTATTCTGAGTACCACGCAGGTATTTGTAGATTATTTACACCCCATTCACGAGTGTACATTCATTAATGTAGATCGACAGCCGCGAGGCCTCCATCCTGTTTGAGGCCGTGATTCAGTCTGCGAGATTATTCAGAACTGATCCATTCTTGATCATTTACGCGGAGTTGCATGGAAAATGGCAACAAAGCAGACTTCTTTAATGTAATTATGTGAATCACTTCGGGCTATTTACTACCTACTTGTGTTTAGTTTAACTCCTGTTCCTTCTGCGCTGCTAGAAAGTCATTGCCAACCCAACTAAACTATGTCCCCCCCAGGGCTCAATGTTATGTCACACAACTCGATCAGGCAGATGGTTGCATATACAGCGACTTATTAGTGTCAAGCACGCCTTGTCGTGAGCAAACACATAGCTGTGTAATTGTAAGCATGTACTGGGATATGAAGTAAGCTTAAATGATGGCTTCCAGATCAGTGCAGAAGGCAAGATCGGCATTGGACCGATGTACAAACCCACATCAAATTAATGTTTATATATCTGTGGCTGATCCAATTCACGGCCAGCCCACGAGAAGGGTCAGGGGGCTTGGGGGAAGCCAACCCGAGTTCCCGATTTGCTCGGCGGTAGTCGCGGCACAGCCTTGTGAACTGGACACATTAGGAGGGATTGAGAATGGACAAAAGGACCACACAAAAAGAAAATTGTTTGCAAAACTTCACCATATAGAAGTTTAGTAATCAAAAGTGTGAGATAACCATGGCGGCAGCTGCTGAATATATACTCCTAAATACATAGCAGTGTTTTTATTTGTCTACCGTTGAAACACATAACATCACAGATTGCTTGTATTTGCGATCTCCTTCTATTGGCCTAGACCCACAGCTCGTGACCATAGGTGAGGGTAGGACGGTAGATCGACTGGTAAATTGAGAGCTTCGCCTTCACGCTCAGCTCCCACTTCACCACGACAGACAAGGACAGAGTCCGCATCACTGCACTAATCCGATCTCCCGCTCCATCCTTCTCTCACTCATGAACAAGACCCCTGGGGCAGGACCTCTTCCCCGACCCGGAGTGGGCATTCAAACCATTTCCGGTCAAGCACCATGGTCTCGGATTTGGAGGTGCTGATGCTCATCCCGGCCGCTTCACACTCAGCTGTGAACCGCTCCAGTGAGAGCTGGAGATCATGGCCTGACGAAGTCAACAGGACCACATCATCTGCAAAAAGCAGAAACTTGACCCTGTGGCCACCAAACCAGATCCCCTCAATGCCCTGGCTGTGCCTGGAAATTCTGTCCATAAAAGTTATGAACAGAATCACTGATAAATAGCAGCCCTGGCAGAGTCCAACTCTCACCGGAAACGGACTTATGACTGCCAATGCGGACCAAGTACCATACAGGGACGAACAGCCCGTATAACGAGGTTTGGTACCCCATATTCCCGGAGCACCCCCCGCAGGACTGCCCGTGGGACACGGTCGAATGCCTTCTCCGAATCCAGAAAACACATGTGCATTGATTGGGCAAACTCTCATGTCCCCTTGAGAACCCTGCTGAGGGTATAGAGCTGGTCCATTGTACCACAACCGGGACAAAAACCACACTGCTCCTCCTGAATCCGAGGTTCAACGACCCGGCGGACCCTCCTCTCAAACACTGCTGAATAGACCTTACCAGGGAGGCTGAGGAGTGTGATCCCCCTGGAGTTGGAGCACACCCTCCTTTCCCCCTTTTTAAAAAGCTGCCACCTTATCCTCGTGAAGGGGTTTGCGTGTCCCAGTGATCCTTGGAGCTATGTTGTTGGGGGCATTATGCCCCTGGAAGGGTCACCCAAGGCAAACAGGTCCCAGGCGAGGTGCCAGACAAAGCGCAGCTCAGAAGACTCTCATGATGAAAAAGAACTTTGGATCTAGTTTTCCCCTGCCCGGGCGCGGGTCACCGCTGGCCCGGGGGTGGGGCGCGATGGCGAGCGCCTGGTGGCCGGGCCTGCACCCATGGGGCTCGGCCGGGCACAGCCCGAAGGGACGACATGGGTCCCCTTTCCCCTGGGATCACCACCCACAGGAAGGCCCAAGGGATTCGGGAGCAGTGTGAGCTGGGCGGTGGCCGGAGCGGGGGACCTTGGCAGTCTGACCCTCGGCTGCAGAAGCTTGCTCTAGAGACATGAAATGTCACCTCTCTGGCGGGGAGCTGGCGCTCGAGGCCGAGAGATTCTGACTTTATATTGATGGACTCACTCATGGGGTCTGGAACCAGGCCTCTCGAGAGGGGCTGGACTCTTTTCTACTCTGGAGTTGCCACCGGTGAAAAGGCGCCTGGCAGGGTTGGGCATATTGATTGCCCCCCGGAGGATTGGGCACGGCGCCATAGCCACCAACACATACAGGGCATGTTTTGAGCCTGAGGTGACGGGGGACTGTTTGTTTTGTTCACGCGTTGAAACATTGCCTCATTTGTTAGTCGAATGCCCCAGGTTGCTGCCATTGTTTAGTTTATTACAGGGTTTATTTTTAGGTTTCGGGGTTACCTTTAGTTTGTAATTATTTATTTTTGGTCTACATCATTCGAAGACCAGTAAGAAAATACCTGTTATGCTGAACTTTTTGTCGGGCTCAGCCAAATTGGCCATTTGGCGGAGCCGGAGAACGAAGGCCCGCAATGAAGGGTATGAGAGTGTCGGTCTTAAAAGCACTGATTAAGACTCGCTTAAAGGAGGAATTACATTTCTTTTCGTTAACTGGCAACTTGGGGGAATTCATTTCTACCCTGGCGATAGGAGGCATTTTTTGTTCTGTAAACAGCCATGACGAGTTGACGTTTTCATTCTAAATTGATCCCCTGCCACTGAGCTGTACTGAGTATCTTTATGTGTTCTCACTTAATGTATGCCTGTCAAACCCCAACGTTTAATTAAAGGGAATTTTTAAACTCAAAAACTCTTTTCTTTTCTTTTCGTTTCTTGTATTGTATTGTATTGTTTTTTTACTGTTTTATTTTGTTTTTAATTAATTTTATGTGTTTTATATTCTTCTGTTTTTATGTATGTGTACAGCACTTTGGCCAACATTGGTTGTTTTTAAAGTGCTTTATAAATAAAGTTGAGTTGAGTTGAGTTGCTGAAGTAGTCAAAAAGCTCTTCAGTAGCGGGGACCTGGGGGTGAATGAGGTCCGCCCTTGGTTCCTCAAGGCTCTGGACGCTGTAGGGCCGTCCTGGCTGACACGCCTCTGCAGCATTGTGTGGACGTCAGGGACAGTGCCGCTGGACTGGCACATTAAACCCAACAAGCAAAAGTATACAGATGGGGAAAATACCTATAACTCCCTCCCCCCCAAAGTATTCATTGATGTACAGCGCATCATAGATATATACAGTTTTTGTATTTGCTTGTTGTATAGTTGTGCAGATATGTATAGAGGTACAGTCATCTGTATACATGTACAGATTTACAATCTATTATACAGTTGGATAGTTTAATTATAGCTCCTCGGATGTTTATGCTACCCTACACAGCCTCCAATTGCTCCTCGGGCACAAATAAAGTGATTTTGATCCTGAAAACATGATGCTACTTACATGTAAACCAAAATAAGAATAACAGTAAAGCTACATCTTTTGAATTATATGAATATATAAATTCACCCCAATATGGAAGGGATTCCTGATCAAGGCTGTAGCAATATGGGATTTCAGGAATAAAAACATTTTCAACACTGAGCTCATCGAAACTATTTAAAGTTTTATTAGGACATGAGCAATGGAAGAGGCATTACTCGTGTAAAAACAAGGGAAGGACCATTCTATGGAAGTGGTAGTACTTAAATATAATGAACTCACATTAAAACAATTGATTCTATATATAGAATCCTTAAGAAGAACAAAAACCCCAAGCAATGGCAAACTAATGCCATGAAAGAGCACTTTGTGGGTTTTAATAGGTGTTTTGATTGATATGCAAACCACAGCGTTACTCTGAGTGACTAATATTATTCGCTATTTCTCTATTTGTCCGAAGGAAAAAAAAGAAAATACATTTTTCTACCTCCAACAATTACTGATTATGTAAAGTAAAATGCAACACCGCAAATGCAGGGAAACAGTTTGAAAAGAAAGCAACACATTTAATTAGATTTCCCAAAAAGGGGTGGGGAGGGCGCGTGAATGTGACACATACAAACCCCTTTGACAGGTAAAGAAGAAAAGGTGCTTTACTTTTGAGAAACAGCGGAAACCCAACGCAAAGGTTACATCATTATCAGTTCTGAGGGGCAACGTCTATCTCACTTCTGACGGCTGCTTTCAAGACCACGCAGATTTGCTACATGGAAATGACTGTTGAGTTGGTCTGTAGTGCACACGGAAACACACTTCATGGCAAAGACACAATTTTAGGGATGTTTGAGAGGCTTTTCTCAAGATTACGAAGATGGTATAATGTGAACCTTACAACAAAGAGGAGATTTAGACAGCTGAGGCAGGATGTGGTAAGCGGCTTAGACTACATAGAGAGGTCAGTGTTAACAAGCATGCTGAAGATGTTGAATCTACAGATAGGGGGTTATTCAATCTAACGGAGGATTTAAAAGTGCAAAACCGAGAAGCAGCTGATCGTTCTGACGATGCACTTGAACCAAAAAAAAAAATTTATTGAATAAAACACAGCAGAGCTGCACAGTCGGTCTTGCGAACGGAGCAAAACAAACACAAAACGTCAATGTATGTGCAGTTGGATACGTAGGGGAGAGTGGAGGGGCATAAATTTGAAGGAGAATTTGCTTGGGATGATTTTGAGGAACCTCTGATGTGCTGCCATCACCTCAGAAGCTACAGGCGGTGGCTGTGTGAAGACCATGCACACCCTCTGGGTGCAGACACGGTGGTGCTGCTTACGCGTATCGGGATGAAACATCTTTCACAAGGTCAACGTGCTTGGTGGAATAACAAGAGCCTGGGAGCTGCGAGCGAGAGCGTTGAAACATAGGCATCTTCTTCCCCTTTTAGCGCCCAGTAAGTGACGTCATAGCGAGGAAGGAGCAAGTTGTTGTTTCACGGACTAAAGTTAGCAGCACAGGGACAAGTTCTGCCCGCTGGCAGTGGAGGAGACATGTCTGGGATGAAAAGCTTGCAAGACCTCACAGAAATAGATGGAATCTTCAGGATTATTTGCTTTAACACAAAAAGAAACATTTTCAAATAGCCTATGTTTTATTCAAAGATGTCTTCACTAAATAGGAGAAGCGGTGGAGCATATTAACTCTTGCAGTGTACTTTGCACCCACTCTGAGTCCCTATTGAGTGATCGTGCTTTGTCCATTTCTACCTCCATTCCACTGCTTTGGAGGTAAAGTATTTTTCACTCAAATACACCAGCCCTTGAACTTTGATCCGCATTGACTGCAAATGACACATTTTCACTCCTTTGAAAAACAGAACAAAACCCTAATATAAAAAAGTTACAGGATGCCAAGAGATGCTTTAGATCAGAGCCAGTAAATATTGAAGTTAGAGGGATTTGCACGTTTACAAAAACAAGCGCAGGGACAAATGTGAAACAAAGATATTTTTCGATTAACGGAGTCAATCTATGGAATAATTTCGAAAATAGAAATGACAACAATTGACACACTCAGTAGCTTCAAAAGCGCATTGGATAATGATATTATTAATGCATATAAAACTGATTTATGAGCAAAGGTGGGAGTGCTTTTAAACTACCTATTGTATATTTAATAGACACATTTTATTCTTTTCTTAATTTCTAAAACAGGTTGATGTAAGAAGGGCAGGCAAAATAACTAAAAGCTTAAGCCTACACCTTTTCGACTGGGGTAAAGTTGTTTTTCGATGTTTTGTGATTTGTATGTGAGTTATTGTTGTCTTGTTTATATTATGTTTTAATTCTGGATTTGATTTGAGCTTAAAGAAAAAAAATCCTAAAAACACAGAAGAGGCCATGTCAAATGACTAAAATCCCCTATATACATTGATAATGGATATCAGAATAAGGATTAAATACAGTAGGACACCCAGGGTATATCACAATACTACATTTAAATAATTCAATCAGCCTCTGTTTCTTCTCCCTAAGATTCCACAATGCGTGTGAAATGTGCAAAGTCATGTCACGCGTTTATAGAACTGTCAGAGTCTCTGTGGTTCCGACCCGGGTGCTTCGGGTCTCCTCATCACTCTTGTGTCTAGAGAATATTGATCAGGCTTCGGCTTACATGTTTGCTATGTTAAATTTTCAGCAAGCTCCAAAAAAGGAAAAAAAGAATCGAATACTTTATTTAGAGTGTGAAAATGTCTTCTCGGCATCGAACCGAAAAAACAATATTCTGGGTTGTGGAGTTTCTAAATCAATTGTAGGAACAACAGGGAATTTTTTTTTTTTACCTCTGCCTGTATTTACAGGTGGTTGACGTTCAGTTTCCTGATTACCAGGGTCACACCGAAGTGATCTCCACCTCGAGGAGCTAAAAACCGATCTGGGTTCTGGTGGACATAGTTGACGCAAGGTGCACACATTTGAAATCGGATGCTACCACGTGCCGTCATCTTTCCTCCATCTACCTGTACCCTCCTCTTCCTCAGCCTCCCACTTTTCTTTTTGTCAGTCAAACCATAAGCTCACCAACTGTATATCAGCTCTGCCCCTGGGAGGATAAGCCTCAGGTTGAAAGGCTCGTGGAAGAGGAGTGCTCCAGATTAACGTGCGTATCTCTGTTGTTTGATTTATTCATTACATTAGTTTTATTTGACTGGTTCAGTTGATTGACGCCAAGCTCTGGAAGCTTTTAAATTACAGCCGTGGAATTAATCGCAAAGAACAGCATGGCGTTGATTCTCTAAAACACTTAATGCATTCAACATCCCAATGTAATAATTAAAACAATATGATCTTTGTTCGGGAACACAGATTACACACAATTCTTTCTCCTAATATACCTGTTTAAAGTTGGCCGATCAGATGTCACCCATTTGTGCAGTCACTTGGAGTATTAAATCAAGACTTGTATTCTTTTTTTTTCCTGTCAAGTGTTTCTTTTCCTGTTTCTTTGTCATCCCCCTCACGTTTGACTAAGGAAGAAGAGTCCGATGTTGCGGGTTGTTTAGTGTCCAAGCTGCCTTCATAGTTTCTGGAGCATCGCTGTCTGGCGCAATTCTATCACTTCCGACTTGGCCGGGGGTTGTCAGTATCTTTTTTTGGGGGGGGTACCGTAGCTCCCTGCTGACAATCAGAAGAGATACCGCCGAGGGAATTCTGCAGAGTAACCCTCACAAGTGGTCTCATTTTAACCAGAAACAAAGAATTGAGAGGACTTTTATTTTGACAGATCAGAAAATGTCATGTGCCTCAAACACTTCCAATTATCTTGTCATGCCACGATCCATCAGACAAGACGGTGAAAGATCCGACCCCGGGGAGGACGATGCAAAACATCAAGCTCCATGTCTATTGTTTTCCTCGTTAGACGAGTATAAATATACTTTCTGAAAGATGGCAGTCCGTTTCATCCAGCACAAACACAGCCGATATCGCCGCGTCGTCACTGGCTTGCTTCCTGCTTAATGTGGTGGAGGACATCCATTATGTTTGCTACGGGGGCCGATGCACAGCGCGATCATCTGAGAGCTTTTGTGCATGCGTGTGAACGTGCATATATGTGTGTGTTTGCCAACATGAACGTGTGTATGCGTGTGTTTTTGTGCGTGCGTGCTCGCACAGCGAGGTCTTTCCAGACAAAATGAGAATGCGAGTGCCGCATCACAAATAGTTTTTGGGAAGAAGGTGAAGAAGTGAACTTTGTATTTATTGATGGCGAACAACCATTTGAGGAGAGTGAAATGGTCACCGTGTTGATTGATGAATCTTTCTCTCGGCACACCGCCTCAGCTGTCCTCATGCTGAACCGCAACTTCGTGTGACTGCTTGCGTCTAAAGAAAGTTACAGCAGACATGCTTGGTTGAAGAAAGGAATAAAAGACCACACTGCTTCCAGTTCTCTGACAGTTGTCTCTCATTAGCCCTCCATTCCACAATAAACACAACCTACACGTTTGTGTCTGTGTCTGAAAACCAACTGCGTCAAAACCTTGTGCAAAGGATAAAGTATTTTTCCTCCTCTGCCTATTGATGATTTCCTTGTTGTTTTTTTTTCGAAAATCTTTTTTTTTTATGATATAAACAGCTGGGCAAACCGCTGATCACTGCGAGATGGACCAAAGTGACAAAAATCCAGAGAGACAGGAAGAAATGTGTTCAACCATTTCACCCATGATGCATCTGATGGTTACATGGATTGAGGGCGTCGAATAAAGAACAGATATTTTTAAGGTCATTGATGCTCATCCGCATCAAAAATAAAAGAAAAAAAATGCTGGGAAGTGTTTCTGGTCTCTGGCTGTTTTGTGTCAACCTGACCTGCATAATAACTCTCAGTGACATTGCAGAGGGGATGTTTGTCAATCATTTGTCACCAAAGCCTGAAGTTTTTTTCTTTTTTTTCAACATTTTTAAGAGATTTCATCAAAATAACGTTGGATAAATAATCGATCGTGCATGAGGGAAACAGTATAAACATTGCATGCTTGAATGGCGGGGGGGGGCGCTGGAGCCAATTACGTCCAAAATGGGTTATCGAAGAGCAAAGAAAACTGGGTTGCAATTTAAGCTGAACAACTTTGGCCTAGATTTATCTTGAGATGGCAATTTTTGTCGCATTACAGGCCAAATCCGCATGACTCCCCGCTACTTTCTTTGGGCGTTTCACGGACTTGATGGAACACATACGATGGCTGATGTACATTATTACTTTACAAAATGAATTCATGCTCGGCTGGAGGATGTTTAGCATTAGGACACATTTCTTCAGTTACACCTTCATATTTTCATATATAAATAAGAAAATAAGGATAATAAGTAGAAATTGAACTTGCGTGCAGAGTCACAAGAATACCTGATATTTATGTAATAATATCAAGGTGCATATCACCAAAAAAGCACGTACGGCCTTCGGGATATTCCACTTGGGTATAAGACTAGAAGACTTTGTGTCAGTTCATTGTAGTAAATATTCTTTCCGCAAAGAATGCATTATCTTGACAAATGGCACTCGATGATTTCTGTTTCTCGCCAGTTTCGATGAGCATCAGTGAAATATTCAGTTATTTTCATATCCAATCAATGTGAGTTCTTTCATTGCTTACGTTTAGTCATTTGTTGTAGTATAATGTTGAGATGATAAGATTGTGTCAAATCCCAAATAACGGCTGTAAACTAACAATAATTTAACTTAAGCCGGCACAGCCATGGCTAGACCTCCGTCTCTGTAATAGCTCTTACTTTTGTCCAAAACTGATTAAACTCATTTGCTTCTGTGGGTGTCATCTTCCTTCCGTGCAATTCACACAGGAGCTGAAGGCTCTCTCCTCCATAAGTACCGGAGCTGCATGATTAATCACAATACAACAAAAACCACATAATAGCAAATTGCAGGCTCTCCATAACGGGAATTGCACTATTTTTTATGAGGGTTAAAATGTGTGGTGGCATAGTATTATAAATGCAACAGAGATGCACTGACGTATTACTCATATTCTCAGGATTGATTGGTTTATGTTTTCTTATAGGACGGGAAATCTCACATCATCGCTTGATAGATATTTCTTTCAGGAGAAAGACGTTCACAGTCTGATACTCTAACCAAAATCCCATGAGCCTTGATAAAAATCGCAATCTCTATGTGAACATCTGTGTTAATTTCTCTAAAATTCTCGACGTACAACATTCCTGTAATGGTAAGACCCCCACCACAATTACACTCTCTTGAAAATGTGCAGAGTTTCCTCCTCTATGAGGTGATTGCATTCAAACAGGTGAGTCCAGATGCCCGACACAAATTATTGAGTCTTTTGCAGACATAGAATATACAGTTGTGAGTTGTCCTCTTTTTAAAAAGCCTATATATTTCTTTTTTGCACAAAAACTGATAAGCTTGGATGCCCATCTGACAGCCGGTAACAATGAAGACAAAAAAAACATTTTTTTGGGACGAATCTGTGAGGGGAACAAAAAGCAGGAAACTGTATTGGTCTAATGTAGTGTGCTGTCTAATATTCATCTAAGTATGACCCCTGGTTTCTAATAATCACCCATAAAAAGCGATCAAACACGTAGCTTCTCATTTTCCCTTCCGTGCGCTTCGGCACGTTTTTCCTCCGATACATGAAGGAGGAGCCACAGATAAGCATCTGATTTAGAGCCATACATTCTACATTCATATACAGGACAAGCCCGGAGGGTATCACTGCATTATGGACAGACTTAGTAACACGTTCTCATCCAGGCGACATGCACACCCCTTGATTGCATGCAAAGCCACCAGCTGCCTCGTATGAATTAAAAAAAAAAAAAGAAAACGAACTAGCATTCAAGGAGCCTCACAAAAAAATTGATATACTTTTATTCTGATTTGATTGCATTCGAATGGCTCGCTTATGAAAAGTGCATCATTCAGAATAGCTCTTTTTAAGAAGCAGCTGTGGTGCACTGAAGACTCCCTCTGCATCAGGTGATCCACAGGGAATACCGGCCAGTTGCTTTCATCCTGTATAATTCATAAGCCCGTTTAGTCTGCTCTGACCGGCATTACTTTAAATTTTCCACAAGACAGGGAGGGGGTGATGTGTTTTGCGCTTCATAATTGTTAAGTTACAAATGCCATCTCTGTAAACTTTTTTCCCACATATTCTTGCGATGAGAGGTCAAGCTTTTATTATGGAGGAGTTTTATGGCGGCGCCATAAACCATAAGGACACCTGAGCTACAGCGATGAGGTCAGATGGTGATCAAAATGGGAGCCCTAGGCTCTGCGGTCCCTGCAATGAGCCGCCAGGTAGCCGCTAATACTCTATTTAAACAGTCGGAGTGACCTTGTTTATCGAGATGAGTTCGTCAAAGTCAAGCAGAGCTCCGGAAGAAGTTAGAAAAGAGCTAAATCACCCGTGGGGAAAACTATCCGGTGATTCAGGAGGGGGACGGCGTTCGACTCTGCTCGCCGAAGATTCCCCATGCAAAAGAAAGGCAAATAACCGTCGCCATAATGTGTCGGCACGAACTCATTTTGCCAGTTCTTGAAAGAGGAGACCTCTCAGGTGTTAGGGTCAGCTGTCAGCATTCACCTTCATACGCTCCCAATTTCGATCATTTTCATGCAGTGACAAGACAAGAGTCAAAGGTCATTATTACAGGCAACTTGCCATTTCCCCTGGGGGAGTCATTATTATTTATTTCTTTTTTTAAATCGCAGACTAATCGTCTGAGAGACTATGTCTAATTGAGGGAACAAAGGGATAATAAATCTAAGCCTAAATCTTTTCCGGTGTGTCGTCACGGGAGGGAGGATTTCTCTCCCAGTGATTTGTACGGGGGGGACAGTGATTTGGAAATGAGGTGACATGAGCTGACCACGAGCAGTCACTCTCTCATCTGGAGGTGTTTTCTATTTGTGTCAGCCAACATGTGTTTCTCATGATGGGACCTGACACCTCCCCCGGAGCGGCGCAGGCGCACCAGGAGCAACACGACAGAGGAACTATAGGAGAAACATCCTCGTACTGCAGCACAATGTAATTTACTAAATAAAATTAAAAAATGTGAAAAAAAAAAAATCCCTTCCATGAAGTGAATGATGTTTAACTTAAATGTGCTGTACGTTTTGTTATTAGTGCTTTAGCACGTTGTAAAACGTGCCATCACGAATGTATCAACATTTATTGATAAATGCTCATTTGAGGGTGTTATAGTGTATTCCAAGCGGGGGATACGGGCAGATGGAGGACTTTACTTTTTCCCCCTGAACTGTTTAGGATTCCGAAGGCTCGTCTGGTACCGGACTGAGTGGGATTCTGCTTTGCGCCCCGCCGGGTGGCTGTGGTACCCGCAGTGGCGGAGGTTGTGACGTACATGCGCGCAGCAGCAATGAATCACAGGAGAGACAATACCCCCGCTCTCAGCCGGAGCTGGTTGCAGATGCGTGATTTCATCAGTGCAACACAAGTCAAACTGCTCCCCGAAGTGTGAGTGTGGCAGGGTATGCAGCACGAAAAATGAAACAAAATGGACGAATACCTGTTTATGTATTTCTATCACTACAAATCAAGATAGGGAAAAATTCTTTGAATATTGACACCTACATGAGACGGAAAACCTAGTTTGCGTCTAAATTCTATCACAAAGCACGTCTAACAAGGATTCTTTGAAGAAGAATGTTTTTCTAATCTCAATCTAACATTTATTTTACTAGGTTCCTTTCAATATGTTTGCCCGCTCAAAAAATCTTCCTCAAGTAAAGAAATCGTAAGAGATTACCAAATATATTGTTTCGCGGCCTGCAGATCGCAAAACTACGATGGAATGGAACATGGGGACTTACGCATTAACGGATTTTAATGTACGTCTTTTCCGAGTTTGAATTTCGTGTCATTTTGAATTTACAAGTGTGCACAGGGGAGGTTTAGTCGACATCAAGACCGGAATATTCAACGTGCTTGAACACCATGCTTTGACAGAAAGAACGAAGATATTGAGGTTCTCTTTGGGGAGTGACGAGGACGGATAGGATCGTGGTTCATCAGAGGGACAACACATCTCAGATGTTTCCGAGATAAGGTCAGGCAAGCCAGACTGAGATGTCATGCACAGAGGAGGGATAGTGAATATATTGGTAGAAGGATGCTGGGGTTGGAACTGCCAGGCTTGAGGCCTCGAGGAAGACCGAAGAGAAGATTTATGGATGGAGCCAAAGAGGACATGAAGTTAGTTGGTGTGAGAGAAGAGTATACAGAGAATAGCGTTAGAAGAAGAAGAAGAGCATGCTTTGTCATATGAACGAGCAAACGCGAGAAATACCCTATTCTTATCTATAATCATTATCATTGTTGCATTTCATTGGTGCAAATGTTTTCCTCTGAAGCAGAAGTTTGAGAGGACGCTCGCCCAGCACCCCTTTACTTCTCCAACTTCCTGCAGCTGTGGGGAAGGGGACGCTTCTCAAAGAGGAGGAACCTCGTCGTGATTCGGAACTAACCGTGTTTTGAAAAAAGCCAGGACGCCTGCAGGTGTGGCATCCGCGCGGGGCCCTATTCAGAAAGCAAGAGGTCGGGGCGCGCGTCCGCGTGCACGCTCTCATATGACTCATCTCATCTCAACTAAAGCACTTTGTCAGAGGCGCCGTCCGTTCACGCCACAGCCAGGCGGGAACGCGCAGACTCAATCTGCTCCCAGGGCGCAGCACTTCTACTGAGGTGGGCTATATAAGTCCAGTCAGCATCTTCTCCCTTAAGTCTTTAAGTCTCTTTATTTACTTGTTTCTTTCAAGTGGCGAAGGAGGTCGGCAATCCCAGCGACTACCTGGCAACTGGCACGGCTCCACCGCGCACCTTCGCCGAGGACTGAAGGTATGAGGGAGCTTTTCCAAAGCTTTATCGGGTTTTTTACGCGCCGCGTTGACAGACGGATTTCTCGCTTTTCTCCGATCGCTCGATTGTGAAATGCATGAAAAAAAGAAGCAAACTCTAAAACGTTTAAAAAACAAACATAGAAATTCCCTTTTTTTTTTTTGTTAATATTGCGTTTGCTAACTTTAAGTAGCGTCACTCGACGGCTCGTCCACCATCCATCCCCCAAAATATCCAGCTTTGAGAAACACATTTTCACAAAAAAATATTCGTTAAAATGGATAGATAAAGCTCGAAGAAGTAAATAACACGCACTTAAGAGATAAGGGGACCACTTTTGTTCGTAGGTATTGATATTTTCTACCAAAGCGAGGTCTGCTCTACGTGCGTAAATCCCTCTTTGCGCGTCACAGAAATGGAAACAAGGATCAAGATTTTTTTTTTCCATCCTCTTCTTTCAGATTCTCCTTGACAACCTGACATGAAGCTCAATTTACTCGGTACCACCGTGATTCTGCTTGTTGCCTTCTTACCACGATACGAATGTCGGGCCGTTGAGAGCCCCGGCGGAGCCTTGCGCATCCCGGCCCCACAGAGCCAAAGCTCCCAGCAGCAGCAGCAGCAGCAGCAGCAGCAAGAGAGGCAGCAGCAGCGGCAGTGGCAGCTGGCCGGTCCGGTTCTGGAGAGGCTCGGAGAGGAGTATTTCATCCGGCTGGGCAACGGGGACTCGAACTCTTTCCCGTCGCCGTCGGTATACCCGGGCGGATCGCCGTCCACCTACAACAGGGCGCTGCAACTCCAGCTGACGCGACGTCTGCTGCAGGGCAAAGTTGGGAACGTCCGGCCGCTCGTCGGCGGCTTCGGAGACCACGGGGACGACTCCATGGAGCGGGGGAGGAGGTCCGAGGACCCGCCGATCTCCCTGGATCTGACCTTCCACCTGCTGCGGGAGATGATGGAGATGTCCCGGGCGGAACAGCTGGCCCAGCAAGCGCAGAACAACAGAAGAATGATGGAGCTCTTCGGGAAATGAGGGTGGGGGGGGGTTGTCTTCTGTCCACCAAAGATACCCCTGCCCCTTTCGCATCTTTATTTATTAAATTCTTTTGAGTTTTTCTGATCATCAGCACAAAACATGCTCTGTGCAATATAGTGCTGCTTTATCACTCTATTATTTATAGCTTTAACCTCAGACTATGGAGTGTAAACAGGCTTGACTTCAAATGATCCGATTGTACCTTGCCATTTTGATGTTGGTGTCAAATAATAGAATTACAGTTGTTTCATATTTAATATTCTCTACTTAATTTTTTGGTTGAGCCAGGAGCTGCTGCACCTGGACATTCGGTTTTAGATTATGGATCACTGTATTTATGATATTTATGTTTGTTAATAAACTTCTGTGCAACCAGTCATTTTCTGTTGTGCAAGAGAACATCTTATATCTATATTTTTAATAAAAAATTAAAAGCAATGCTCATATTTTCTCTGTGGAAATCCTTGCATGTGGGTCAATAAATTTTCCCAAAGTAAGCCCAACCAGTTTCAGTTACTTTTATAACAAAATTGGACGGACATGAACTTCCTTGAGTGTTTCCTTAACACATGGATTTGCATTCTTACGATGCAGAAAGTGAAGGCAGCGTCGATGGCTGCATTTCAAGTGTCTTGCCTACACAGATATTGATTCCAAACAGACTTTCTTACAGAATACAAAATTCTTAGAATGTGTAACAGTTGCTCGGGAGCCAAGTCGTGGGTTAAACCATGCCTCCTCTCGAACACTGCCAAAAAAATAAATAAAAAAATAAATTGAAAAAAGCCAAAGATGAATACTAAGGTGCTCTAGAACCGGAGAGATGACGAACATTCACACGGTGCATTTTCTCCTAAAACCTTTATCCCTGAGAAGGAGCTCTCATTAAAGAGGAAACCAAAGACAGCTCAGAGACACACAACGAATAGCTAATGTGTGAATGTGCACGCCGGGCTGATCCTTGACCAATGGTGTCAGGGTAGACTAAACAAAGCCGTGGGTGTGAGTCATCCTTTTCTGTTTGGCCCACTTAGATACACGAGGCTTAGCTCTGCATCAAACCCAGTTGTACAGAACTTACACAACTCACTGGAATATTGTGTATCATAATTGGGAATACTTCAGTGGTTGAGTCGAAGCGAGCTGAGAGCCTTGCAGGGCAGCAAATCGATGACCGGAGACGTGAGGTTCAGTGCAGTGCGGCGTGTTGCAAGAATGGAAATAGAGAAGGACAGCTTTCCCAGCCGGATTTACCTCAATGAAAGATTTCTATTTATCTTACAGGGATGCTAAATACTGACATTGTCTAAGTGATAGACAAAGTACAGAGGCCCTCTGGTTATAGCTAATCTGCAGCCTTTTGGTTGTATTTTTTCAGAGATAAAACCTACACAATTACAAACTGTGTCGAACATTTGCAATATAACTTTAAAGCATTAAACTCGGTTTGTTTTGTTTCCGACGTCTGCACATCCCAAACCTTCAATACAAAAGAATCACTACATCTGTTTTTCCCTTTCATTGTAAAATCTTCTGAAAGACTAAAATTTTCACAGAGAGGACAAAGAAGCACTATATTTTGTCTTTTTTTCTTTTTTTTTACTGAAGCTTCCACAGACAGGGGTTTGACTGGTTATTCAATTAAGGCAGAAAGCAGAGGAAGAGTGAGACGCGGTAGTGCCATGTCTGCTGTGCTCTCTCTTCATCAAGTCACAAACCTGACTTGAGAAACACCCAGGATGTGTATCAAATTTTGTATATGTGACATATAAAATATTGCAAAATCTGACCTTTTATCCAGCATGGGAAAAAAAGGGGGGGTTAGTCAGAAGGCTAAGAAAAAAAGCACATGGTGCAAGGCGATGAACGAAACCTCATTGTGCTAGTTTCCTTCTCTTCTCTCCTACTTATTCATAAAAAACACACTCCTCAGAGAGGACGACCGATTAGCGTCCTACTCTGCAAAATCAGAGTCAGATGATCAAGATCGTGATAACTGAAAATTTTGCACAAGCTCTAGAAAATTTGAACCAAATAAAAAAACAAACCTGAAAGCTGATAACCAAACTCTTTTTTTTGTTCATTATATATTTATTATATCTATGTTTTTCCAATTCCTGCAAAGAGAAATAAATGCACTCACTATAAAACGTATATTGAGGCTGGGTTGAGCATGTAATACTGGTGTGCTAGTTAGGGTGTGTTTGCTGAAATTGTTATAAATTTGTCATATTGTGTAAATAACATGAAATCTATAATCCCACTTTGTGTAATTATCATGGTAAATGTCATTATCAGTATGATGATGAAACTCCCTCGAAAGTGGTTGGTGGCAAAGTGTAAGGTCCATAATAAATATGCTAACACAAACAGAGGAAAACCACACTCAGCACTCACACCCTGCCTGTTTCTCAGTATGGAAAGAAAATAACACAAGTAAGAAGCAAAACACGTGGTCAAAAAATAAAAAAACAAAACCATTGCTAAATCAGTCAAAGTGCAGGGAAGGAGACTATAACCGACATAAAACAAAAAGACAGAAGTTGACTGACTCGCGTGCATCTTCTGTCAACTCCGTATCGACAACCTAAGAGTTTTCCTTCAGTACAGGTATACTCCAGTCTCAAAATGACCCAACCTAGGGGAAAAAGAATCACGACTGACCTGAAACGAGCTTAAAAGGAGTGACACCGGCCCCGGTCTTGGTGCTGCCATGGCAGCTGAATGGCAGCTAGGTCGATGCAGCGCTTTTACTTGCGCTGGGGGAGTTTGTGTGTGGGGGGGCAGTGGAAGATTGACCGGGGGCAGCTGGAACAACATCGCCTGCCAACAAAGTCTGTGCCCCCTCTGCTTCCACGCTGGTTGTCTCTTCCTCCTCATCCTCTTCATCCTCATCTTCGTCCACTTTATGGAATGGTAAGAGGAAGGACGTCAGTAAACGGGGTGTAAATTTTAATAGTCTCTCGGCATTCCTGTCTTCTCACCTTCGATGAAGTCAACGCTGCCAAGGGCCTTGCGCTCCTTCTTGAAGTTGACGGTGTAGTGATCCATATTCTCATACCCGCGCTCAACTTTGTCCAAGTGCGCGGTGCTGGATGCTTCTGCAATTCTAGGAGCAAAATGTGTACTTATTTTACTTTTTCTTTTTGAAATACATAAACTCAGTGATAAACTGTTGAGGGATGGCAAACTGAGTTCAAAGACAGATATCAATGATGATCTGGGCAATTTTTAGTTATGGGGTGGGAATCATAAGAGCCCACATGATACTGTACTATTTTGATTTCAAAAAGCTTGCCAGATCTTGTGACATATTGCAGCATTTTCCCCAAGCATAATATGTCTTCGAAATAATGTTACTTATCCATTTGAGTTAACACTTTCTCTTGTTCCATCTCAAAGATAGCTAGACATTTCAACGAAGCTGCTCGTTCGTTTGAATTTCAGCATTATTTCAAGGACCTATAGCATTTAGCATTAGTCATTTGGTTCAGTATATTCTTCCATTCTTCCTCTGGGAATCTGGGATGTCGGGAATCATATCCTGCCATCGACACGCCCCCATTTAACCCTGAATGGTCAGTGCAAACAACTCACAGATGATGATGCAAAGCAATCGGCGCTTTGACAAATGTTCTTTCTATTAATTACAGAAATGTCAAGCAGTACAGAGGATCTATCAAGTGGTGTTATGCACAAATACCAAAAAGTATGTATACATTTTTACCAATCTGACTAATGTTTTGCAACATGACTGCATGAATGGTTGACCATCTAATTTTAAAATTTGATAGCGTTGACATCGGCCCTGCATTACGGCTCAGGTGTTAACGAGGGTGACACACACATTTTGCTTGTGTTCACATTTAGTATGCAGGTGTTGAAAATGTTTTATGTGACTGGCGTGGCGGACAGCATGGTCTGCATGAATAAAACAATGATAATTTTATCAAATGTGTTTCACTCTTCCCCTGTCTGTGCTCTTGAGTTGGGGAATGTGACAATGAGAAAGCACAGATGACATACTGAGCGGGACATTATCTATGAGATGGATCAGTTCTTTTGGAATTGTCATGACTCACTACAGGAACAAGTACAGACAAAACTACTGGTTTTGGTATTCATGATAGCATGGATCTACACCAATATTTGATGCTAACTGTCACATGATATTTATTCTTCATTGGTATAATCTGGTAAACCTCAATATTTACTCACATATTAATATCCCATTTCATTTTGTCCAACTAAAAGTTTCTTTATTGAGTACGGTTGATTGTGTGGGACAGATCAGGACATGCCAAATGAAGAACGTCTGTAAGAAGCAAATCTTAAGAGATGACTCTCTTTTGTCGGTTGACAAACATTTCATTGTCCATGTGTTAACGTCAAAGATGTAATTTTACGAATTTCCCCTATGGGGATCAAAAAAGTATTATCTTAATCCATCTCTCTCCAGTGATTACCAAATTCTACGCATTGTTTTCTGGAGAAGACACCATTCATTAGCATGTTTGGTTGAAGCTGGCAGATTTGACTCATAAAACTTTGGTGATTGTGAATTCCCATTTTACACAAGAGATATATAATGTTTGAATAATCAAACTAGGTGTCTTAAAGTGCAATTAGGCATTCAAAATCTCAGTGGTGTATGTGTCTACCCATTAAGTGAACAAAAAAAAAAAACATTCTGTCTTTACCAAATCCTTTACGATTAGGGCATTGCTTCTGAAAAGCTATGGTTATAAATAGGATCCTTGAACAAGACATGAATCAGCTTGGCTCATAAGACCTTGATTGGGACATCCCTGGTCCAATTTCATTACGGCTGTTTGACATAGTTATTTAGGATTCCAGTACACACGATGGTGATTTAGTACTTCACAAGGAATTATATTAGAATTTCAATTACTGTAATTTGTAGGTTGGTAATTACAGAAAATTTGTCATTCGCTGTTCAACACACATCAGCCAGTATTAACTGAGGAACGAACCTTTGTTATAGACACTTGTACTCACTTTTTCAGTAGAGGCTTTGTGTTCTAAAAATGATGAGAGAGAGAAAGTGAGGAATACTGCCAGCTAACCAACAAAACTTCGAGAATGCTTACTGTTTATATTATTACTGTTGTATACTGTCTCTGACCTGCAGGAAAACTGCCATTTCTTGCTCCTCCATGGTCTGGATGCCCATCTCCACGATCTTGCAGCTCTCCTCCAGATGGTCTCCGTACTTCCTGGTGAGCCCCCTGATGTAATTCACCTTCTCGTCCTGTTCGGCAGTCACCTTTTGACTCATATCGCGCTTCTTCTCTTCCAGGATGGCATAGAGCTGATCAAATTTCTCACAAACTAGGTTCTTCTGTCTTCGGCCATTCTCCTAAATAGATATGGAACACAGGAGGAGGCGCACATTTTCATGGAAAGTCATCTTTTAGCCTTGTTGTAGAAATCTGTGCATGCAAGTTCTTACGACATTTCGATTGAGCAGGACACATGGAGAAGCTGTGGGACCAGGACAGCACTGTGTGCTATTGTAATCTGAAGTCTGAGGTGACCCGCGTATGCGCCAGCGTCTGAACACGGTGTAACGCGAGGAAAGACCGAAACACCCAGGGACACAGAGACCAAAAGCTAATAATATATCCCACATGATATCTACATAAGTCTACATTATGGAAACATGTCCACAAATGAGTGACAGTCTCCGTTCCAGGGTCGTAGACCCTCCACCAGGGGATGAGGGAAAGGGACAATGGAAATGTTTTTTTTAATGTCTGGGTGCAGTCATGTAAATGTAATATATAGTGTGCTGACATAGCATGACTTTTACGTACACGCAGAGAGAACAGTGATTCTCATTCTGAATGTCCATCCTAAGTGACGCCACTGGAACATCGGGAACTGGAGCTATTCCAGCATTCTCTCTACTCCGCCCAAATGGAGTATTTAGCAAAAGGTAAGATCTCGTACCTAAGCCACACTCCTTGTTATGATCTTTTGTTTCTCCTCTCTATCATCCTATTCTAACTAAGAGAAGAGGAGTGTGACTCGCTGAAATCTTTTTGTACGTTGGTGCAGGAGCATTAGTGAAAGACCAGAGCAAGGCTTGCTGTGTGAGTGAGTGAGTGGCAAGGCAGCAGCCGGACACTGACCTCTATTACACGACAGGCTTCCTCTAGCTGACTAATGATGGCTTGCATCCTGTCGTTGTTACCAAGCATCATGGCAATCCCATCATTCAGCTCCGTCTGGGGGGCAAGGACACAGCTGTGTAAATACCTGAGACTAAATGTGATTCAAATCCAGCATTTTGATTCACATATATGTTCTCAAACCCAAAAAAAACACCATGATTTATGATGATCTATGATATTAAAAAAACAGGAGAAACATAAATATGTAAGCACATCATATCTAACTTTCCTCTGATTAGTTTGGCTCAGCATTATTTCTATTCTTATGATGCAAGTACACACAGCATGTGTCTTCAATTCATATTTTGGGCCTCACCCTCTTTGTCTGGTAGATGCTGCTGATAGGCGACACTTCACAATCTTTATGAGCACCAAACACCTTACACATTGAGCATGTCGGCACATTGTGGGTCACACAGTATATGTTGATCTTTTCATCCTCGTGAATTTCACACATGGGTGTTTCTTCCTTTCTTTCTGGTGCTGGCTTGCTGCTGTGAGGAGTTTCAAAGAGGGCAGTGTTATGCAGTATATTCCAGTGCATATTGATATGATGTGTGGTGCCATTTTTAAAATGTCAGGTTCACAATTTATTGACAATCTATCAGTCCTGCTGTGTTGCACAGTGTCTGAATACGTCATACTCATTGCATGCTCAGTAACTCTTTTTGAGTGTCCTTTAAGGTATCAGTTACACTGTCAGACATAAATGCCGAAAATACTGATCTGTTGTGAATCTAAATGGTTAAACTAGAAGAGGATGACTTTAAGTTCTGGTTTTAGCTGAATTCATTCTAATGCCCTACTAAATATAACTAAGAGCTGTCTTTTATTAGCAGGAAGTGAACTCACAAAGGGCACCTGTAACCTAACAGGACACCTGCCATGTTATTCTGTAAATAGTTGTGGTTTGACAAAAAAAAAAGCACCATTGTGTTTTAGCCTGCTCCTGCTTATTTCCATCATAGTTTGGACTTGTTTAACATAACATATTTAAGCTGCGTCTTGGCTGAAAAAAGTTGACAGTGTTCTGCTTTGTTTTGTACATATTGGTTCAACTTTTTTCAGTCAACTATAGTTATTACAGAGTGACTTTCTGGAGCAACTTGACAATGTGGTGTACATCTAGAAACAGCTAAATATTGGACATGACTGCAGAATTTATGAAGATACAGATGAGTTGTATGGAGGAAGAAAAGGAAGAACGGAAGAGGAAGATACAATTTAATGTAATCTCTATCTAATCTGAACTTCTTATTAAAAACAATAATTTTGATAATTGTTTGCTTTTTTTTTATATTTTAGTGGACAAATGTAACAGCGTTATTGTGGTTGATGAGGGCAATTTAATGTGTATCTATGTGGAAATTATACCTTGCTGCTCTACTGTTTCCTTGATAAGGTAGTATTTATAAATGAGTTTTGTGCAAAGATTCTTTTTGATTTGAAATATGGCAGAAGCAGAGTTATGTCTGCCCTGCTTCAATCTTTATTCAAATTTTCAACTATTTTCCACAGTTTACCTAACATTTGTGGCTAATCTAAGAAACAGACTCCTTTCTTTTTGTGCTTCATAGCAAATTACCATGGGCAATGCAACAGTAAATATTGCGTTTGTCAGGAATTTTGCTCCTGTTGGCGTATTAATCCCAAAGTTTTTTTTGGCACTAAGTTGAATAAAACCTTGTTTCGATTCAGTTGGTTGAAGGTCAACCATGATTTAAGGCCTTTTCTGCACTTTTTGTGCCTGATCTGGGTCAACACATTCTTACAATCAAACATCTGCAACAGTATTGAATAATCATCTTTTGAATAATAATCCTTTGAATCGAAGAAATTGTGAATTAATGGTATGGTAGAGAGATGTGTTTCTGATAGGAATGGGCCCCAAGGATTTCCACCTACTTAAAAACTACATACAACTGCAAATACTGGTTCACAGAAAACTTTATACGTATTTTGTCACTTACGGCTACACTGTGCCTTCAGCTAGTGTTGTCCAATCCCCCAACTGAGTTAGATATTGGGTTCAAACTAGGCTATGTTGAATTTTGAGGCTGCCTGTTGCAACCCAGAGCTGGAAAAATATTCTATTGTGTTCTGTTTAAAAGCCATCTTATTTTTGGAGCTTGGTCCTGTATGACCCTGTATTCTATATCCTGTTAGGCTTCAGTTCCCTTGAAAAGAGAACTGAAAATGTGTGGGTCCTGTGATGCAAACCTTTTAGCTCTACTCAGATTAAGTAAATCATGTGTGTAAATAGATGGCCAAGGTCCAAAATCTCCTGTCACCCTGTCCAGCATCCTGACGGACCAGGATTGGGATCAGACCTGCCATTACACTTCAAGTTTTTTTACTTGTTTCTTTTTTATTCTGCCCTTAAAACGACTTGTACAATGAAACAGTATTTTTCAAAGCATCAAGATGTAATGTACCCAATATGCTATTTCTCTATTAATCATATCATATGGGGAATAATCATAACATATCTAGGTATTCTATGTTTCTCACCTGTTGGATTCCTGCTTGAACATATCAATAATATTTTCAACCAGCAGATTCCTCTGCAGCCCGTACACACCATGCCTGTCGAGAACCACTTCATGTCTGCAGGACGGGCATCGAAAGCGACCACCAGAGGACAAAGAGCCACTCCTGGTTGTGAGGTATGAATTTGAGGCCTGTGAAAAGCAACCATTCAAATTTCACATGTTTGTGTGTGCGTGATTCCATTCCAATCGGTGAGTCTATCTTATCTGGGTGGCGGATAAAATCTTACACTGGATGGTCCAAAGTGTAACCATATTTACTCAAATCAGAACATCAAACTTCTCAGCTGTCACGAAGTAAGAAAATGACTTTATTTAGCAATTAAAATGGTAAACAACTACTCTAAATTCAAATATTCATTTCATTGTATGAAGTGTCATATGTACAGTGGGGAAACATGTTTCCCCACTGTACATATGACAATAAACGCTTTGAATCTTGAATATCAACAATAGGGTGTGTTCAAAGATTTTACATACAAAACCTGAAATTACACCTTGTTAACTCGGCAGTTCAGAAACATGGTAATTTCCTATCTAAACTGTTATTCAGACTGGAAAAATATAATTTACCTTGGGTCATCAAAGGTTAACATTTAGGCCTTTAAGAGATCAACAATGTAGGGCAGGTCGATAAAAATATCAATGACATTTACATTACGCGGAAAAGATTGTTCATGTGCTCATCAAGTTTATATAGACGTTACAAATACACAAGTAATAATATCCCAGTTATACTGCTGTTCTTACCTGGAAAACATCGCTGGCACATTTCCTGCAGAGGTTGTGCTGGCAGGGCAGGATTACCACTGGCTTTGTAAACATTTCCAGGCAGATGGGACAAATAAGCTGTTTCTCCAAGTTCTCCATGGTATTCATTGTGTGGCATAAGATACAGCTGTTCAGAACACACAAACTCAAAAAAGCGACTTGAATGGGTCAAGTAAAAAAACAAACAAAAATGAAGAATAAAAAAGTTACAAAGAGGAGAAGAAAAGAGGGCTCGGGGTGAGGCTGGGAGTAGGCCTGCTTCTCTTGTCCCGGCGGGTGTGGGCTGACACCCCGCTGGTGTCACTTCTGTTTTTAGCAGCCATTGCTGTCACGTCAAAGGTTGCCATATTTACCTTGCCCATATTTGAAACTGAGCAGGGACATGGTCAACAGCTGAAAGCAGGCTCCACTTCTTACTCTTCTATGCTGTCTGGAGTGGGGCCTGGCCCCTGAGAAATCAGTCATTGCGCAATCTGTAGATAGCTGGTTTACGAAAAATAAACAAACAAACAAACGTAGCCATCAACGAGTACATGCATGTTGAAGCCGTCATACCTCATGATAGTCTTCACAGAACACAATTTGATAACACATTTTTGCTTTGGCTTAGCACTTGAAACTTTTATCGTCTTTCAACTTTGAAGAGCAGCGGCAAGAATACAATTTAACTGTTAAATGTTTATATAATAATCTTTGCCTGGACAGTTTTCATTGTTTGATGAAAAGCGGCTTACTCGGCTTCTCTACCACCCAGTGTGGGTGAAAAAACAGTTAAGTGTGGTTGGCCGAGACAAAAAGCTTGTTGGAGAATGCGGGCATCGATCCCGCTACCTCTCGCATGCTAAGCGAGCGCTCTACCATTTGAGCTAATTCCCCATCTCAACTTCCTATGGCCTTTTCAGCTACAGAACGTCAGAGCAGATCACTGCTATTGCGTTCCTCCTGTACACACTGGTAGAACTTGGTAGGGTTGACGAGTAAGTTTAAAGTACGTTAACATTGACTACTAAAGCTAGTAAATATATGGAACAGAAGACCACATTTCACGAAATGGGCAGCTAGAATGAGAACAGTAATCGGTGACAATGCAAGTATTAAGGCAAAAGTCAAGAATGTCAACGATTGTCTTATATACCCTGTCATATTTGGCAAAATAAACATTCCCCGTTTTTGATGACATGTATAAATTAAAAGTGGTGTGGGAGAAGCAGCATGTCCCTTCGATAGCTCAGTTGGTAGAGCGGAGGACTGTAGCGGAAATGTGGAAATCCTTAGGTCGCTGGTTCGACTCCGGCTCGAAGGACAACTTTTTGCAGCATTGATATCGAGTGTTTTTGAAAAACAAATCTAACTTCAACTTAGAGTTATCGTAATTTCCATTGACCTTTTTAATGTAAAGTATTACATTGTATATAGCGTAATGTATCACTTATGTTTCTGTTGGTTAATGTAAGGTTAATGTTTGCAATGTGTCTACACCTACATGGCATTGTTGTATTTTTCTGCAATTTAAAAATGGGTAGTGATGAAGTGGGAAGCTATGACTTCAAACAGAATTGTAACGCCTTAGGGGACCATGATGTCACAAGGAAATGTTTGTGCATTATGGTAAGGCAGAGGTCTAATATCCATAACGGGGAATTCAACACTTTCTCATTCCACCGTATAAGGGGGATGCTCTGTGGTCCTCAAACAGTGAGTGTTTATTATGGAGAGAAATAAAGAAGAAAACTATTAAATGTCACATTAATAGTGGAGTCCGAGAAATACCAATTAATGAATAAGGTAAGGGATAATATATGGGTATTTGCAGAATAAGGTAATTTGGTTAGATCTTTCCATTATTTGCAGGTAATAGTGTGAAAAGAAAAACAACATATTTTTTTACATAGAATATCTGAAATATTATCAAATAGACCACAAGGATACAGGGAAGTATAAATCAAAACAAAACACAACTTTGTAGTTCAGTAAGCCCCCCTTGTGTCTTCTCTTCTCTACCATCTTCAATGGTACTTGATGTCCTCAAATGCATGCTATTGTGATTGTTTGCAAAAGTGTACAGTTTACACATATGGCAAAGCAGAAGCAGCAGCAGCACCCTTCAAGCTCACCGACAGTAAACAATGCAAAGCTACACATCCCCAGGCATTAGGATCTCTAGCTTTTTACTGCCAAAACATGCATGCACGCACGCACACACACACACACACACACACACACACACACACACACACACACACAGACACACAACCACACACACAGAAAGAAATACACACTGACACATGCAGACAG
>CAAKHD010000318.1:90702-104517 GCA_901007705.1 Fistularia tabacaria | reverse complement strand
CCCGGTTTCGCCTTCGCCTGAACAAGGAGAAGTTTTGCTGGAGTAATGCCAGCCTCCGCCACTTCATCCTCCAGGTGGGTCGCATCCCGCAACCCCCCCTCCCCCTCCCCCTTCCCCCAGACAGCCCAACCGCGGATTTCTCACCCAGAATTTATTCCCACCAGATGGCCCTGAAGTGTGCCGACATCTGTAACCCCTGCAGACCTTGGGAGCTGAGCAAACAGTGGAGTGAGAAAGTGACGGAGGAGTTCTTCCAACAGGGTTAGATTCCGTCTACTTGTCCCTTTCACTTGCCCTTTTAGTTATTGTCGGCCCCCATAAATTTTGTAGATGGATTGTTACAGTTTTCCTTGACCCACTGTTTTACTGCAGGAGACATTGAGAAGAAGCACAAGCTTGAGGTTAGCCCGCTGTGTGACAGGCAGAAGAACACAGTTGGCAACATTCAGATCGGTATGGAGATGTGAAATAATCGGTTGATCTAGCTCGGATCTTATACTTTGCTGAAACGTGCCTTCGCTGTTTCTCCCCCCCCTGCCTACAGGCTTCATGACGTATGTGGCGGAGCCTCTGTTTGCCGAGTGGGCCCGTTTTTCCGACACGCGCCTGTCCCAGACCATGCTGGGTCACATGGGGCTGAACAAGGCCAGCTGGGGGGGGCTCCAGCAGGAGCAGCCCTCCGTGTCCGATGGGGCGGAGCCCAACGCCGACGCCAACCTCGCCCAGAAGAATGGCAACACTCCTCCACCCGCAGGCGGAAGCAGCTCCAAAGAATTACCTCAGGGAAGCAGAGTATCCTGACACTCCTCCTGTGTCCTTTCACCTCAACCTCCAGACCCCTGACCCCGGCCTCAGGGCCTCTCCACACTGGGGAATGGGTGGGGCCTCCACAGCCTGCAGCCCCGCTGCTGCGACCCCCACCTGATCCTTATTCTATTTTTGTTGCTTTTGCCTCCCATCACGATAAACCACTGATTTTTATTTAATTTATTTAATTTTTAATTCCTCTTTTTTTGACATAGAGCAATACATAGATACCTCATTTGGCTACTGCTGTATTTTCTTTTATTTGCTTTATTTTATTTATTTGTTCACTGTAGTTTGGCATTGCTGACTGAAAAACACCGCTTTTTTTTGGTGAACCTTAAGGGGAAGGTAGTATAAAAACTGAAGACAGGTTGTTTTTTGGGGGGGGTATTTTGAAGTGCCATTTGAAAACAAAGTTTTGAAGAAATGATCTGAACAGAATTGACTGAGACACCTGGAGTATTCAGACATGAGACCCTCCTTAGACTGAGGAATACCGTGTTGCATTTTTGTATTGAAGAATCTTCCTCATGTAAAAACAAACAAAAAAAATGTGACAAGCCCAGTCCTTTTGCTGCCTCTACCAAGACTGTTTACGCATCTTTTTTTTTTTTTTTTCCCCCACCACCCCCCACGTAAACTGAAGTGAACCACGTTGGCTTCACAGTTTGCCTTCAAAGCTAAGATGTGAAGAACCACTGGTTTGAACTGTCATCCCACTGTTTAAGCCATGAGCAGAACCTAACACACACACCAGATGCCATAAGTAACTCCACCTGTGCTACGCGTTCCTGCACTCCCCAATAACGGCGCTGGATGTGCGTTTTTTTTTTTTTTTGACCCCTCGACACCTGAAAAGACCCGAGGAAGGAATTGCAGAAACTACTTTCTTTTGACGTGTGCAACTCTTCCAGTGCTGGTTGAACTCTTGGGGGGGGGGGCGCTTCCCTTCCCGCACTGGCGACTCGCTACCCCACCGCATCTCAACTGAAACTCCACGCAATTTGACTCGCTCAGGATTTCGCCAGTCTCTTATCAAGGAGAGAGGAGGGGGTTGACTGTGGGGAAGGGGGTCGACGCGAGGTCGCTCTCTCCGGCTTTCGACAGGAGGACTCTCCCTCTCCGCAGAATGTTTCTCACAGCCACATGCAACCTATTGACTGCTTGACCGTTGCCTTATAACTATGCACAAACTATGCTAAGTGACCAAACCAACTTGTGTTCCCATCAAGTGCATGGTGTGCTTGTCTTTGAATGCACTGTCCAATCCCCTTTTTTGCCTTTTTTTTTTTTGGTTTTGTTGTGAGGAACAACTCCAGCTGTCCTTTTGTGTAAGGAAACAAAATGGTTGAGTGACTTTGAACATTCCATTTCTTTGTGTTTGGTTTGTCTTTGATTCCGTACAGTGGCACAAATTGTGTTTCAACATTTTGAAAGATAACAGGTGCTTTTCTTACTTTAGCTGATTTGTATTTTGCTGTAAGTGCTGTAAGACTGTTGATAAAACTGTTTACAATTGTTGCGACAGCCATTTTTGGGAAGACTTGAGTGTCGAGCCAGATTTTGTAAAGGCTTTGCTGTTTTGACCTTTTGATACATGCCTGTTGCAGTTACTATTTGAATAATAAAACCTGTTGTTGATAAATGTTTGACTTTCACACGATTTCAAATCTACAATTAACACCACCTCACCCCCTTTTTATTTGAAGGCACAGTCAAGGTGAACTTAAAAACAGATTCTTACTGAGAACAGTTGACTTTGAAAACCCTAAGAAAAGAAGCAACGCAGGACTCTGACAATAAACTTTAATTTAAAAATTCAACAATACTTTTTAATGGAAGACATTTATACAAACTTTTGAACTACAATTTGAAATCATTTGGTAACTCAAAAGACCAACTTCCCTTTATAATAGCTGATATTGAACAGTTGACAGAGCAGCAACTGCAGAGGCATAAATAAGGTAAAAACAATGATATGCTTCAAGTCACTTTGGTCAACATACACGTTAATCCCCACATGCCCCAGGGGAGGCATTTCAATGTGTATTTGATTTCAAAACTGAGGCTTCATGAAAAAAAACATGGTTAAAAGCAGGCTGGCGTGGCATATTAAAACACTGAGATTGAGGTGACAGCCAGCTGAGCTCTGGAACCAGCCTTGCTCACAAACTACTACCATTATGCAGTCAAATGTTATTTTCTTTTTCTTTATTTTCCTTACCAAAGAATTTCTGTGATGATTCAGTTCTACCCGGAAGCTGGATTTGCTTGTTTTTTAAAAAAAAAAAAAAGGTACTAAGAGCAGAAATCCTGTGCATAGTCAACTTAGAGATATAGCATTTGCATTATTTTCAGTACCTCCTTTTTCTATTGTTATTGGAAACCGTCAATTTGTTTTTGGAAGGCAGTACATGTGTCAATACAGAAATATTTGCTAAAAGGGATTTGCCAAGTTTCAACTAAAACTTAGTCAAAAAACAGCAAGACTGGTTATTACGGTGCAACATGACAGGCTCAGTAAGAACTATTCAAACTTTGGAAAGTAACTTGATCTATTCAGTGAAATTAAACAAAACCAAAAAATTCTCGGACACCCTTACGGCCATTAATAAGATTATTTAACCAAAACATAAATAAATGGTAATAATCATAAATTAAGACGACAGGGAATCCCACGCCAACAGTACAGCATATTACTCCGTAAGACAGCGGTGTCTTTCCTCAGTGGTACAAGTTGCACTGACCCTTCATAAATGGGACTGACAAGCTGGCCTTAACAAAATAAAATCTAAAAGAAAAAAAAAAAAGCCACTGAACAATAAAACCAGTCACATTGATCAGTTCCGTAGTGTTCCTTAAAAGTGCATGTGTGTGTCTCTCACTTCTGCTCATACCCGTGTTGAGCAGGAACACCGAGCCCAACCAAATAATGATAATGCCTGTAATACAATCTGATGATAAGCACGTTTGAAAGTGCAAAAAAAAAAAAGAAAAAAAAACTGTTGGTCAAAATGATTATTAAAGTTGGCACCATCAAGGTTGAAGAGTCCAAAGTGTCTCCCACACATCTGGGCCTCCAGGCCCCGGCTTGAACCCGCGGAGCCTGTCATTGGATTACACCAACTTCCTTTTTCCAGTTGGTTTCAACATGTGCTGCCCGAACTGTGAAAACAATCGAGAGAAGGAATCAGGGACGTGACATGTGTCACTTGCCTCACAATTGATATGATGAAATTCTGACTTTTAAAATACCACCAGGTATTTTTCTAACGTCGAAGCCCCCCCATTATTTTCAGGAACATTATTAGGGGATTGTCTCTCACCAAAGGAGTTTCGGTCGGACGTTTCACTTGTGGCTCAGGAAGTCTGAAGTCATCTGTGTCTTCCTGCTCGCTGTCATGTCTGTGACGGTGGGCAAATTTGCGTTTCAGAGCCTCAGCTATGAGCGCCGCTGCGTCCATGGGTTCCTGGACTTTCTCCTTGGGCTCTCCTTCTCCTGAACGACTAGGAAAACAATTCAGTCAGCAAGGTTATTCGCTGAATGCCAACGGATATGTTGCTTGACTGTGCTTTAAATGACATTTTTGCAGGGGCACACATGGGAAGTTGAAATCAGACAAAGCAATATGACATTAGGTCACTGGTGAACATGTTCTTATCTCAATGTGTCAACCGCGTGACGAATGGAGAATTTTCCCTTAGCGTCACATACCGACCCATTAAAACCCCTTTCTTGTCATTTTCGACTAAACATGGAGCGTTATGCCTACATCGACATCAATATTGATATCCAAACCTAACCAAAGTAAAAGGAGAGTTTGTATTTCCCGTATCTTTCTGTTGGAAATGAGAGGTTGTGTTCCTCCACTGACACCGCAGCGGAAAAAAGGCACTTCTCCAGGTTGGTTGAAAAACAACGCTCCAGGTGCATCAAAAAATGACAAGAAAGGGGAGTCCAATTTGTTGAAATGTGACAGGCTTGGGAGCGTCAACGTGTAGCACTGGTCGGGAGTGACTGGAGGTGCATTAATGTAAATTTGACATCGTAAAAAGTGAAGAGATTTTTCATTACTTTAATTAAATGGAACTGTCAAAAGGGAATTCATTTATGCTGCTCTTGCTTATGCGTTTACTAATTCTATTTCCTGTGTGTTTTGTTTGATCCTATTTAAAATTTTGCCCCCCCCCATTCATTTCATTACAGAGAAAGAAGGCATAAGGCTGTTCTGTGGGGGACAGATTCAAGAACAGATGCGATATGTGATTAATCACACAGGACCTCCGACAAAAAGACCCCAAATGCATCTTTGCTGCCCTACAGGCCTACCTTTTGACGGATCTCAACTTGACTTTGCTGATGTCTTTCAAGACATCCAGCATGTTGGGTATTTCTGCTGGCCTTGGACTCAGCATCGTCTGGTCGGCTGTCTTCTTCCCCCTGCGCTCCTTTATCAAGTCAATGGCTGAAAATGTCCGCTGGAGACCGGGGGGCGGGAGTGGAGGAGGAGGTGGTGGTGGTGGAGGAGGGGGAGGTAGGGTGCCACAGGGTGGTGGTGGTGGTGGTGGGGGAGGTGACCCTGTGGAAGCAGCTGCAATGAGACAAAGATGTGTATGAATGGCTGAGCGACACGTGGAATTCTGCTGCCATCTAAAGGACAGAGCGCATCACTGTATTTGAGCCCCAATGGTGTGCATTGCAGTTTGGCCAACTAAATAAATAAAAAAAAAAAAAAACAATTAAAAAAAAAAAAATCAGTTGAATGTTAAATGAGCGTTTACCTGGCTGTGTGCTCTTTTCCTGTGCGAGCACGATTTGTGCTATTTGAGCTCTGAGTTTGGCGAGTTCGGTCTCCAGTGCGCTGATCTTCAGAATAGCCTCATCATTAGCGACCGTAGACCCCTGAGGGTCCGGGGCCTCCTGATGGAGGCTCGGCAGTGACCTCTGCCTGGTTAAAGGTTTTCTCGGGGGATGAGGCTCACGAGCCCGAAACACGAGTCCTGTTGGAGGCTCTGCCCTGTTTTAATGACAAGAAGAAATGGCTCATAGATGGAAGTTATATTTCAAAAAGTTGACTTCCCCTCTGGAACACGAAGGGTTACCAGAAAACTTAGAATAATCAGTTTGTCCAGGAATGAGTGTGCAACCCTGGAATGCTTCTGCCCCCTCTCGAGATAGTTGGGGTCCCAAATCTCCAGTACTTTCGTTTAGGGGATGGAAAGACTCATTGACTCATCAATTGTTATTTAGCAGCATTATTATTGGAATTAGTGGTCAGGCCAAGGCAATGCATGTGGAAAAAAGAACTCTGCAATCGCTGTGAATAAATAAATTAAAGCCGGTAACAGTTAGACAAGACATGTTTCGTGGAGGGAAAGAGATCTATTACTGCTGCAGGAGGGACGAGAGTGCAGACTACTGAAACATGACACTAACCATTTTTCAGTCTTCTATAGTCACACTTTAATGATAATACTTTGAGCTGACATTATGTCAAAATGTAATATGAGAATTTAAATGAACGGTATCATCAAACATTATCCGCCAAATTGTGTTAACAAACAAAATAATTCCATGAATTTCTGAGTGTCTCAGCAATGAAAGAGGCACATTCCATGAGTTAACAACTTTGGTGTCATTGCTTTTACTAGTTCAGGTTGTTCTACTTGACTGGTATGAGAGGATACCACTTGTCGATTTCTTTTTTTAATGAACAGAAAAATCGTGAAATACGAGACAACTAGTGAACACTAGACCTCATATAAGAAATTTAAAAACAAATCTGGGGGTAATTATTGTTCTTGCATGAGCCCTGTATTTTTATTTATTTATTTATTTTTTTTTACATTGATGTTAAATGTACTAGTTTGAGAGATCCCAGCTCTCGAGGGCCCAAGTTAGGCTTAAATTTCTCTCCAACGTCTAGATATTCTCAAGACGCCACTCTGCATTGCACATTTTACTCGCCATCATGTCTTTGACTGATTGTCCTGCCCTTAGAGCTTTCCAGCCCTGATGGAGCCCAATGCTAGTGCCCTGGGAAAAATACAGAACCAAACTTAGGCTACCACCTGACCTGATTTAGTTTGTGTTATCTATTAAGTATTTGATGAGCATGTATTTTAAATAATGCCCATGAAGCACTCTTCAAAATGACCAGTTTGACCTAATCAAAATAACAAAGTGACGAGGAAATGCATTCCTGGTCTAATTTGTTGTTTTATTTATTTATGATTTATGGAAGATCCATTGGGAATTGGCTCATGGCAATCAAAGTGGATGTAGGAAGCCAACGGAGGACTTAGGCACACAGACAACTGTCACAAATTAGATACTTAGATAATTAGAGGAGGCAAATTGCAGACGTTAGTTATTAGATTTTTTCTTTTTAATTTAGAAGAGTTTTACGACAACAAATTGGCGAAATATTTGCTGGTATCAAACATTGGTCACTGCTAAAAATTAAAAGAAAAAGTGATGGTCTTAAAGATGAACAAAACGAGTTTACTCAACTCAATTGTGAAGATGTATGTTTAGATTCACAATATGTGCTTGCATGCACACATCACTGATATGCTTCAAGCACTTGTTCAAGCACCTCTGATCACCTTATTTCTGGGTCATGACATGAAGTATGAGATCCCCTACTCCCGTTGATACTATATAACTGTGCTGCTCTCACCGAGGTCTGCCCAAGTAGTCCTCATTGTCATCCTCCTCGTCTCTGTCGAGCCAGCCAATATCGGCCAGAGAGGCCACCAGACTTGTTTCCCTCCTAGAGCTTATCAGGACACCAGCATCCTTTGAGTATGGATATAGCTGTTAAACAGAGAGACCATCAATGTCCAGTGTTCGAATAAAAAAACAAAATAATTTAAAAAAAAAAATTAATTAACTGAGCAAACCCTAATGTTTTTTTTTCTCCCCCAAAGAAGGAGTTAGGGAGAGGCCCTATGGGTTGTAATTGAAAGGTTCAGGTATATCAATAATTCGGTGAGTAAGTTTTCTGAGCGAGTCTTTCATCAGCAGACTGTTGTTGAGCATGGCTGAACAGACTGACCTAAAGCAGACATACTGCATTCCTCATAGCTAGGGAGGGTAGCTGGAAACAGAAGGAGAGAAAACAGAGAGAAGGCAGTGCTGAAAGAGACAGAAAAGTAAAGAAAAGCAGATCAGCTTTTGAAAAGACACAGTGCTGCGAAACTAAGGTATTTTAAACTAATGCACACTGATTAAAACAACTTTCACAAGCACATTGTTGGGTCTCTAATAATACAATCATATTTCCATTCCAATGACTTCACCCACTCTGTTGATAGTTCATATAAAAACAGACGTGCAGAGGTAAATAAAGGTGGAAAGGTAAGTGATATCTTGTTGAGAAGTTATGAGTAGGGAAGAGACGGGCGTAAATTAGAGCACTATAATGGACAAATTTGTGTGATGCAAGCTCGGAGAGACACACATAAAAAGGGCAGCGTACACTGATTTTACATTAAAAATGTAAAACTTTGACCGGAAACACTGTCAGCGGACAAAATGCTGCTTGACGCTGTTGACATGCCCTCACCTGAAAATGAACCCTGGGGCAGGGTTTGAGAGGAAGGCTTGTGGCTATTCTCCTGACAATACTTCTAGAGGACCCATAGGGCTTGGCTGATCCAAAAGCCTGTAAAAAAGAAAAAAAGAAATCCTCATGTTACACACATGCAAAAACATATCTCTGGGATTTTTTCAGTGAACTACTCAGTTGATACACTTTAATAAAGGCATGAAATGAATTCTTGCAGAGGTGAAACTATTCAGACTCTGATTGCTCAGTAAATCAGTTACATACCAGGTCCATTTCAATGCGATCATGTTCTTTACTCATTGCTGCTGAGGTGCTTCACTAGAACAGATGGTTTCCTGACCATTTGCTGAGCGCTTCATCACGAAACAGCAACCTGACAGGGAGATTTGTTAAGTAAGCTTTTGAAAACATGATACAGGTAAGCATAGGATTGACATGTGAAAATGCTGGCAGCTGTAAGATAAACTTAGGAAAAGATAATTAAATAAAACACTTTTCTGTCGTGCATTCGGTCGCAATACTAGCGTATACAGAAATATGACTTTAAAGGTTAAAGCAGCGAGTTTGGAAGCGGGTAAATAAAGTTCCAAGACCTTTACGACTTGAGTGTAATAAAGGAATTTACCAAGAAGACGTAATTCCAAAAGTTGCAATAATACATTGGGATGCTGTAAGGTTTCAATTCAAACAATAACTAGTAAACAGGATACCAAACAACGTCAAAGATTTACTGCCAAAGAATATGTGAGAACCTGAAGTGGCTAACAACTATCGCTGTTAACCTGTTTCCAATTTTCTGAGTGGAAAACGTGACAAGTAGCAACGTATTATTCGCAGTGCCCTGACAATAAAAACATCCATTAATATAATTCAGGTGAATTAAAGCTAATTCAGGTGAATCGACTACATGACATCAATAGGCTGGATTTAATTTTAGTAGGTAAGTAGGTATTAAGGCTAACCGAGGCTAACACGTTTAGCCTAGCCTAGCGAGCGAGCTAAATCAAACCATCTATTTTCAGCCACTGACAAATGTCACGCCAAAAGGATTTGTTGAAAACACGCACGGTACTCTTAGCCTAATCTCTGAAGTGGGGATTTATATCCGAATTGATCGCAAACTCTGCTGAATGCGACGTTTTGGGGTTTAACTTACCGAGACGGACGTCAGCTAACAACTTTTAGATTGTTTTCTGCTTTGCCTTTGCCGTGGAAGTGTCGGACATCTCCCGCAAGAGGTGACTAACACAAAAAAACGTCTTGGAAAACCCTTCCGAGCCAATTGGATTACATGGTTAACAATTGGTAGGTTGTAGCCATTGAGTGTTCCTATAGGCTACTCACATTGAATGACAGCAGAATACACCAGATAAAAAGCAACAGTTCAAATTTCCTTTCTTCTGTTTGGTCTTTTTATTGATCAATCAAGATACCATGGACCAATCATATACTGGTATTGCTGAGTATGTTCGTTCTGTATTCCTGTACATCCCGTCCGGGCTGTGTCGCTATCACATTCTGTTTTCCTAATGGAAAACAGGCGTACGCCGAGTAGCAAAACAGCTGTACCTTTTGACGTGCCACAAAACCCAAACACTGAGGACAGCCACTTGGCTAAGGGAGCATTGTAAAGAGACACAGGCCCTGCGGTAATGAAATTAATTTGTAAAGGATTTTCACTATTAGTCGGCACCGGGTCTTCTTATACGGCAGCTTGGCACATTTTCTTACTGAAGTTACCCGAGTTCGTTTCGTAATATGACAGAAAATTGTTGGAAAGGTATGCCTTATTTGTGTTGTAATTTTAGTTAGCATAGCTTAGCGGCCGAATCGCCGCCGCACGACAGGGCGTGATTTAAGGTGAGGCTAGGGGTCGTACACAGTGTTTCTGGAACAGCGAGTATTTCAATTCGGTGCATGGGCAATAATTTTCTCAATAACCTGTTAGCTTTTTTGTATTGAAACCAACGAGGTGGTTCGACAATTTCCCAACGAGTGCATGCTAAGCTTGCATTACTCTTACCGAACGTAACCTCACCGACATACATTGTATGTGTGTCATTTAAATATCCGATTGTACCGCAGCGATTTCAGAAGCTCTTGCTGTTTTTTGTGTTTCAGACGGATACAGATCAGTGGAACCATGTCTGTGTTCATCGGAAGGTCTAACATTAAGTAGTTTGAACTGGTGCATTTGAATATGTGTTTTTCATCGGATTTGATCACTTTGTAAGCTACCACGCGATCGAACGTATTTATCGATCATGAAAAGTAAACATTCTACTCTTTTTTTGAGGGCATATTGTGCTTCTATAGTAACAACGACGAAAGGCAGGAAGTATTATCGTGAGCTCGGCCAGGATTGGTGATGATAATTTTGTGAGATAATAACTATTTCCCTTCCTAATTGATAATGGCATTTTCTTTTCAGTATTGTGAGAAGGTTGGTTTGATGTGTGTGGCTACAAGACCAGAGGCACCATGAGTGCAGAGTTGGATGCACTTACTGTGGTGAACCAGCTGCGAGATCTTGCTGCAGACCCCCTAAACCGAAGAGCCATAGTAGAAGATCAAGGCTGTCTGCCTGGTCTTATCCTTTTTCTAGACCATCCAAATCCACAGGTCGTCTATTCGGCACTATTGGTAAGATACGCATTTTATTCTTAGATTCTACCATGAAAAATGAAGAATTTGAGATTACCGTTTAATGTATTCACGTAGAGGTGTAAACAAAGAAATCATGAAAATTCCATTGTAAACACAATACTTTACAAGTTTTAATCTGTGATTGAATTATTAGAAGAGATCCCTGTTGATTCTGTTAATAAGCCGTTTTGCAACAGCATCAAAACACATTTCACCCTGGTCCGAAGGCCACTTCACCCACTACCTTCCACTTTCCCCCATGTGGCAGAATTTATCTATATGTTGAAAGTAATGCACAATAGTGACACCTACTGGCTATTAATGGTATTCACCAAATCTTGATAAGGAACTTGCCCCCAGCAGCACCACCACCGCCGGTTTGTCGACCGCATGACTTGCAGTGTGACAACACTTTTTTTTAAAGTGGTTTTATGTAATAGTTGCTCCTTGAAGGTGAACCCCTGAAGTATAAACATAGTGTATTTTTTGTTATGTAACATTTCAACCACTGACCATGCGCACCAGTATAAAAAGCCCTCCCTTTAATGTGATCACAAAGGGCCTAAGCAATTTCATCTACTGAATAGATAACGTTTGCCCTTGTCTTGGCAGGCCGTGCGCTACCTGGCAGAATGTCGAGCCAACAGGGAGAAGATGAAGGGGGAGCTCGGCATGATGCTGAGTTTGCAGAATGTCATGCAGAAGCAAGTTTCTGACACTGGCACATGACACACACACAAACATACATGCATAAAATATACATGCACAGTGCGCACTTTTGCCACATAAAATCTGAAACTAGGGTTTGTTTTGTTTTGCATGGACAATATATGCTTGTGTGCAAATTTTAGTGGCAGGATGACATCCTTGTGCTCACAGTGACTGATTAAAGGTGAATTAAAATGGCTGGTAAACTTAATTTGCTGTCTCTGCAGGTTATATATTTGCATATGTTTTACCAGCCATTGCAATTTCTCGAGTGTACCAACAAATTTTAAATGATGTAGATTTGTACTTCATCTTTGTTTTTTAATGTGAAGTATGCATGCCTTGTTGAAGAGCTGGTTTATTTTACACACCCAGTGTATTTTTAGTTTTATGTTGTGTAGCATTAAAAAAAAAAGAATTTGGGGAGCTTTTCATAATATTTATCTAAAGTCTCCCTACAGCCAGTAGTGTTCTCTTGTGTTGTTGCTAAAAGACTTGCTGAACCAGCTGTCACCTTATCCAGTCAGGGCTGGCATTTGCTCGCTTGCACTTGCACTTTCGGTTGACGATTGCCAGACAGTGGAAACACATGGCTAATTGGTAGCGTCTAGCGTCGTCATACAGAACAGGTGTGAACATAATCATTATACATGAAATCAATTGAAACATGAGGCGTAGGTCAGAATATTTAGCACAGAACTAGGGAACATCAAATTCCCAGAGGACATCATTGCTAGACAGCTGATGTCGTACGTGGGTGCTGTAGAAGAATTGATGACTTTGTGACTTATAATGCTGCGTAGCCTCCTGGGATATCCCAGAGTCCCTCGCAGAGTATCACTGTTGGCAGTACAACTGTAACTGACTTCATAAAGCAAGCTGGTGCTTTGATTTATTTATTTTTTACTAAAAGAGCAGTAAAAACAAGACAACAGCACAGCAAAAAATTTAATTAGCACATATTTTTCCTATGTTTTGCAGAGGCAAGCAACATACAGAGGGGAAACATATTTGAGGAAAGGCCTGTTGAAACAGAATGCGTGCAGATGTTTTCGCACAAAACAGAGAGGTCATCACAGTCAGTTAAACCATGTATTTTTTTTCGTTTGTAGTCGGGATTAGTCTAGGCTGTTGAATTATTCTCCGGACCATTTTGACAGTTATCAGTCCTAGTCTTATTTTAAGAAAGAAAAGTCAGGAGTTTCTATTTTCAGCTCAGGAACATTTCAGCCACACAGACTCTCCTGATCTTTGCAGGTCCCTCATGAACCATATAATGACTTACGAGGTCTCTCTGCTGGATGATCATGCACCAGAATATCAATGTTCTTAATGATGCAAATATAGCCAGTCCTTGTCTAATAGTAGATGCACAAACGTTTCAAATTATCAATGGGCTAAAAGAAGAAGATGCCATATGAAACAAAAGTATGATCTTTGAATATTGTTTGAAGATATTTTTTTTCTCCTTTTCTAAAAATGAACCATCTATTTCCTCGTTCCTAAGGAGCACGTCCCCCGGGGAGACCAAACTCCTGGCCTCGGAGATCTATGAAATTTTGCAATCAGCTGGAAAAGAAGAGGCGGAACAGGCCGAAGCAGCTGCTGCTTCCTGCCGACGTAAAGCCCAGTTCTTCCTCGGCTCAAACAACAAAAGAGCCAAGACAGTGGTCCTTCACATTGATGGACTAGATGACTCAGTAAGTGGTCAGAACATGTCAGAAGCAGGACCTTACTGGACACGTCAGACATCACACATATGTTTCAGGCCTTTTGAAACATAGGTTCAATTGCTTTTGATCCACTAAAGCTTTTGTGTCCAAGAGAATAATGGCATTTCTTTGCTCTGTAACAGACTGCTAGAGAAGCCTTAATGGAGAGTGTGCGTCTCTCTGCTTGGTAAACAAGTAACTCTTATGTCTAATCAGGTTTTGACAAGTACATGTGTTTAAAAGAGATTGTTTCAAGCATTACCCTCTGGCATCATAAGGTCAAAAGCTGCACCAAAAAAAAAAAAAAAAAAAAAAAAAAAAAAAAAAAAAAAAAACAAATAAAATAAAAATAATAGTATAAATAATTA
>CAAKHD010000318.1:79847-90682 GCA_901007705.1 Fistularia tabacaria | reverse complement strand
GTTTTTACAAGTGAAATTTTTTAAAAAAAATTTTTTAAACAATTCCCCCTTGGCAAAAAAAGGCAAAAATGCCCCAAAAAAAAAAAAAAAAAAAAAAAAAAAAAAGACAAAACAACTGTTGGAAGGGGGGACATGGTTGCTTGAAGGAAATGGGAATGCTTTAAATTTCAGTTGATTGACAGTAACAAATTCTTGGTCAAGCATTTGATACTTCCTGCATTAACCTGAATCAGCAGCAGTTTTTGCTACAAAACAACTTAATATATAAATATATAAATATAAATATATATAGATATAATATATAATACTATTTATAAATATAGAAATAATTGTACCCATTCAATTTGTTCATGTTGTGAACCCTTAAATCCACAATCATTCATAAATGGTGCAACAGCCTTACAAGTCCTAGTGAGTTTCGACCAGCCTGCCTATGACAGTGATTGGGCAGGAGGGGTCAGTGTTGCAAACGTAGAGGGTCTTGCATAGTTTACTCAAGAACAAACTACATACCTAACCAAATATGAGCCGCAACAATGCACAGTGCCTGCTGGAAGTCACACGGTTGTTGTGGCCTAGAGCAACAATGAAAACAGGCCAAATGTTATTTATTTTAGAACAGATAAGCTCCTTGAAAACATCTGGGTGAGCAGATTTGTTCTTTTGGCTGGTAAGTAATGTCAACTTTGAATGTGGAAATGAATTTTTTCCTTTCTAAATTTTAAGTAATAATACTTATAAAAGACAATTATTAGAAAAGCATGAGCAGTTAATGTTGCATTGTAAAATCTTAAAGAAATCGAGAGTTTGCGGTCATCACATTTGAATGTATCAGAATTCTCTCGCCCCATGGAATTCTCAAGGTACAGTGAAGTAATTTTCAAAGAGAACTGACTGGATAGCAGTTACTGCTCTTGTCCTTATTAATCTGTTATGTTGATCACAAGACACAATACACAGGACACTTGAAATTGAACAGGAAAACACTCCTCTGCAGTCTGAGTCTCTCGCTTCAGTTTCTAACCTGATTACTTGAGAGCACACAAACGCACAGAGAACTGTCAGCACATCCTGACGATGTCTCTCCAGTGAGTGGGGGTGGAGAGGGGATGGTGACGGGGTAGAGTTTTAAATGTCAGCCATTGAACAGCAGGACAGTGAGATTGAACCTGAATGCTGCCCTGCTGGAAGCTTGCACCTAGCCAGATTACATTTCAGCAGACAGACAGCCGCTGCTGAGCGGCATCACTATCATCTTAGCAGAAACACAGCAATAAGTCAGCTGGAATCATTGATATATAGCCTGCATTTATGATTGTGATATTGTTTATCCCATTCAGATGCTAAATAATAGAGATTTATGCCATTCTTCGGCGTACTTCCAGTTTATGTACTCTCAGACATTTCTTCTTTGACCGAAAATTTTCCCCACATCAAATCTTTTTTTTTTGTGCTGTCCCTCTCCTCTCCTTTGTCAGACTCGGAGGAGCCTTTGTGAGGAGGCCTTGTTAAAGATCCGTGGGGTCATCAGCTTCACCTTCCAGATGGCTGTCAAGAGATGTGTTGTCAGGATCCGTTCTGACCTCAAAGCTGATGTAAGGGTAATGAATGAGGAAATGAAACATTTTGACCTCCATGTATCCAGTTTCAGGGTATTGATTTTACTGTCTCTGAAAAATGACTTTGAATACAATATATGACGGTTTAGAGCTACAATGTCCACATATCTCTCAATCCCACTGTTGAAAAACGATAGCTGACTAAGGTCTTGCGATATTTATTACCCATCATTAAGCCTTGCATAGCCTTCCCAATATTAATTTTTTTACTTGACTGAATGTTGTATGATTCATTAAGTTATTTTGTTTCGTTTTGTTAGGGCGATGTGCATGTTTTGCGTCTTAGTTCACACAGCGTCCACTGAGTGATCGATCAACAAAAGATACCGCTTTTATCCCTTATATTGATGCTGCAAAAGATACTATCAGATATGGAAAAGCAGTTTAAATCTATGTGCTTTTATAACTGCCTGTCGTTGTCTCAAGTCTTTGTACCTGTATACTGAACATGACATACGTAAATACTATAAATACCGTAAATGTATTTATAAAAATACAGCCATAGACGAGGCAACACAAGTGTCGTTTCAACAGAATAACCACAGGCTTTCCTTAAGTCGATGAAAATATTTCATTAATATATCAAATGAAAACATTGTCAGTATTTACTGAGAAAAGCAGTATTGTGGTTCCTGCTCCCAGAGACTCCAAAGTATTTATATTGGAATTATAGATGCCTGACCGAAGTTGTTTGTTTTTTCCTCAAAGGCTTTGGGCACAGCAATCAACTCGACTAAAGTAATGAAAGCACAGCAGGTGGTAAAGACGGAGGATGGAGGAGAGGTAAGGACAGCAGAGAAAGTCAGGCCGCCGATAGGTCAGTGTGCTCGCTGTGTGCCCTGGACAGGGAGTGCGGCCATCCCGGCCTGAGTCTTATTCACACTGACATGATTAGCTAGTCACATCTCTGCCTCAGCCGATAGGCAAGTTGCTTTTTGACAGTTGAAGCTTTTTTATTCCCAAAAGCTCTCATTTACCACAGTACATATTTTTTTCAGGTGATATAAATCATGCCTTTTAAAAAAAAGGTGGCTTTCCTAAGGTTTATTTCCTCTAAGAGTGTGAAAAAACTGTTTGGATACTTTTTGTTATAATTATCAGAGCTACAATTTGCACAGCATGCGTACACTACTCGTCATACCCTGTGTGGCCAACAGGGGGCAGGGCAGGCTTAGTCTTTCGTGATCTGACTTAGGGTTAAGGTGATTGTTTGGCTTTGCAGTCCACCAGTAGCACTTATTTAAAAAAAAAAAAATTATATGCAGCGGGAAATCAAGCGCTTGGCAGATCTGTGCCGCTCACATTCATTCAAAACTAACTTTCTAATGTGTCTTTGGAGGTCTTTAGTGTGTCTTCAATAAAATCTTTTTCTTTTGGCAGCTGATAATGCCATTCCAGGAGGACTCAGCAGTGCTGGTAGAGGAGAACACGGACATCCCAGATTACCTGCCAGAGGAGGAGAGTCCATCCCAGGAGCAGGACAAGGCCGTCACACGTGTCGGATCCATCACAGACGGGATCGGTTGGCTTAACACCGCAGCCAACTTCCTGACTCGCTCCTTCTATTGGTGACTGCCTCCTGTGTTTGTTAGCAGCTCAATTTTTTCCCCCCTCAACTACTATTCAGCTGCAGCGTTGGCTTCTGTCGGCTCATCCTGGAATAAGCCGTGCCTCACGACCCTATTCTAGGCTCGAGTTCCCTCTGAAAAAGCACACAGAACAAACGCTGCAATAAGTACTGGACTGCCAAGTGGATCCTGCAATAACTTTGTATATATGGAGCTACACATCCTACTACTGGCTGTATGTGCACAACAGTATGTTAGCTGCGTACGCATCTCACTAAATATAGCCAGAGGCGTTGAAATCAGCCGACACCAAATAGCATTCTGGAAATGCATGTTGCAGCATTTACAGGTTATAACACATGGCAGGCAGAAGTCATCATTCTTACATTGATTTGACCTATCTTTAGATTTGGGATTTTTTTAAGGCATATATTTAGTTGCATTTCTCCGTACATTTATTTCCAGCCATTGCCCTTTTTACTAAATATATTAGTCATCTCTGTTTCTTTAATCTTGGACTCAACTTTCTCATTTTCTTGTTTTTAGAATGCTTTGAGTCTTTTGTGCCAATCTCACCCAATTGCCAGGATCCTTCATTTTTTTTAGTGTGTGCCTTTTTTTTTTCCTCAGCTTTCCGCTGTAATTATTATTTATTCCTCACCACAACTTCATTTCAACTATTCGACAGCCCAGAGCCTGTCCACATTCGTGCTTCTCAGGTGGCCTTTGGCAGCGGCTGGCATCTCCTGGGCTCCTAGCTCACCGAGGGACGCCACTTGAGTAGAGTTGGAGAACTAGACACTGGCAAAGGGCTGCAGGTCATTCAGCCACTTGCTCGCTTGCAGTATTATGTACTGAAGTGGGGGGACGGATTAGCCGACCGGCTGATTAATAAACCTCCCCTCCACCGCATCTAGCTGTGTCTCACAAATCAGGACTCCTAATGCCATGGCGATGAACTGACTGACAGGTCCTTGTGTGGACGACACAATCTTCAGGCTACCTCTGCTCTAAATCTCAGTCTCTCGAGTAGTATGATGTAGATGTCAGAGGCAAACGTGGAAAAAGCCTGCTTGTATTTACTCGCCGTTGTCACCTGGAAGCCCACTGACATTATCAGTAATTGAGCTGTTGCTGTTTCTTTTTTTGTTTTGTTTTTTAAGATTAGCCAGCAGTGTCCTTAAAGTGAAGATTCTGTTGGTGCAGCTCCCAAACGTATACAGGACTCCCTAATGCTGTCACACAAGCAGTAGTCGTACTGTATAACAGAGGTATTATGTACATTTTGTAAATGGTGCCTGATTCCCAACAGTAGTGTATGTAAATTTAATGCCACAAATCCGATAAATATTTGTAGCAGCATAACATTGAGTTTTTGGTTTTTTTTTTCTTTTTTTTTCTCCTTCCTAAGCCCTCACAATTCAGTGCCTCACACGAGGTTTCATAGTTATCTCCTTTGACTTGTGTAGGTCATTAACAATTATTATCCAGTGCTGACTAGGTGTCTTTTATTGTTTTGATGGTGCAGAAACGTCACATTTAGTTGAGCTCATAGTGTTATGAGAATGACCTGATTAACCTGTTAAGGTGGCTCGTGGCTCCCTGAACAAGCAATAACTGTGACATTATCCATAGCGATTCTAATTCTGCAGCATCGCTGTGTCGTGTGTGTGATGTTTTTAAATAAAAGATCATTATCAGTATTACATTTAAGCATTTTTTCTTTATTTGACTTGCATCATGTGATTTCATTCTGATATTTGGTGTCTCAATCCTTATTCCAACACAATACTTGAACACAGTTTATTAAAATTGTCCTAATGTGCTGATGAATGTGTGATTTCACTCCTGCTAGACTAACTGAGGCTGCTCTGTTTTGTTGACAGAGTAGCATACTCAAAAATGTATCTTCATGTTGTACAGACTTTGTCAGTCAACATATGTAATATATTGTAAAACATAACATTGTAGATTCCCTCACAGAGCTAATACAATTGATGATGAACCTACAAGCTGTCTTGCGTGTCTTTATTTTCAGACAAATTCTTTGTAATACCGAGTCAAGTGTAAACGTCATTTAACAGCATCACACTCGGCCCACTGTAAAGTGAATTTGTCCAGGAGCTGCAGTCACGCTGACGCCACTGACCTCACTTTGTCAAATCATATTGCTGAGGGCAGCAGACGTTCTAGGCTGGGGGAATGAAATTCAGTTTCCTCTACTGGTGCACAAATGAGGCGCCCCGGGGCTGAATCCACCACCTCCCACTCTCCCCCGGCTCCGGTGCTGGTGGGCAGGCGGAGAGGCAGCAGCCAGGCCCAGCTGGAGGCCCTTGAGCTACTGCTGCTGCAGTTGCAGCAGGATGCCGGGTCAGGCTGGGGAGAGCCTCTTTTCCCCCTGCTCTTTCATCTGGATCAAAGGCAACAACTTTTTACCAACGATGTTGACGTCGTTTCCGATCCGCTCAGGACATCTTGGATATAAACCATGTACCGTTCACTGCAAGGTCCCAGGAGGAAGTGAACTAAAAGAGCATCAAAAATGCTTCATGTTTTTGCCCTTGTAGCAGCCAATAATCCATTGGTATCAGCTACGTTATTGTGAATAGTTTGTTTTTCAGAGCGACCGGGGAAGTCGGCTATTAAAACTGGCGTTTATGTTTCACTGTTTACTTACTTTAAGCTACATTTTGAAATGAGCATATTTACAGTATATATCCAGGGTGCAGATCTGTAGCAAAAGAGACATAAGAAACTTATTCATTTAGAGGTGCTTACCCCTGCCAGAGCAATCTCCTTGCCATCCTGTTCCAGGGTCTGTTTTTCATTACCTCTTCAGGAGCTTTTGATTGTATCAGATAATAAGCAGATGGAGTCCAGAATTTTTAGATGCCGGTATTTGTACATGCATGGCGAGTGAAAGTCGAAAGTGTCAAAAAAAAAAAAACGAAAACATTTTTTTGTTTCCTCTCATCCGAGAAAGTCTTTAGATCAACGGTATGCTTATCCCTGCGGTAACAGTCAGGATCATCTGTTTGTTTATTCATCTATTGTCAATGCTTCATAGTTCAGTTTTGCATCATTAAGAGGAACATTTGAGCCGCCGGGGCAATGATATTTATTTTTAAGGTTCTTAATGCCGAGGACTTGCTGAAATTGCACATCTGCGAGGTCAATTTGAGCCAGAGCTGCAACCATTATTATGGTCATCACTGACCATGCAGGCCTAAGGTGGGCAGTGAAACCATAAGGTTGTTTTTAGAGATTATTACAATAGACACATTTCTTCCCAATGCTTGAGCAACTAATGCTAAAAGCAATTCCGTGTATGAAATTATTTTCTCAGAGGGTTCATTTGCAGCAGTGCAATGATATTCATCCTTTAGTAAGTTGCAGCCTATACTGGATTCTCTCCGCAGAGCACAAAGTAGCCTTCAACCTTAATTTTCAAATTACAGACGCAGATATTTTCATTTCACCGTCCCCGAGTTCTCTGGATAAACCGTATCAGCTTTTTCATTCGCCCTTCAGATAAACAAAATCAGCATTCCTTGTGCACAGTCCTCAGCCACCATATCAGCCCAGTTGCGTGTGCATAAATGCGTTGTCAGTATCGCCTTTCCACCTGTGTGTATTTGCATGGTTAATCTGTGTACAGGGGGAGAGGGCCTGATGGAGGGCAGATAGGTGCGTCCCCGGGGCCCGATGGGCTCCCGAGGAATTTTATTGGAGGTTCAGCTCCCAGTCAATGGGATCAGCCGTAAATTCTGCTCAGAGTGTGGCAGGAAATGATGTGACTCTGGCAATTTATGTCAAATAACTTTTGAGGATGTGTGAGTGTAGCGATCAGTGCTACCGCAGCAGCAATAACTCTTCGGCTGGGGGCCCCGGCGAAGATTTAATTGAGACATTTTTCTTTATCTGCCGAGAAGTGCCGGCGCTGTGTTGTTGTGTAACGAGATGTAATGTCTCTCTTTATACATGGGTCAACATCCAGGATGAGGGAAGGTCATGGACTGACTGTTTGAGCATCCAATTTGCTCATGTAATAGCTGCTCTACAGGGAGCATGGCTAAAGACACAAAGTATTAAGTTACGGAGTCCACATGTCAGACAGACGTGACCCTGCTTTGAAATAACATCGATGCGAATTCATATGTAGCCTTAACCTGGAACAGCAATAAAGTGTTAAATTACGTAGCTGCTGAATCCAACTTTTGTGCCACCTAATAACTGGGCACGCTTTGTCGAAATGCAAGCAATAACTTTACAAATTGTACATGAATCAGTGACCTTTTATATATATGTAGCAGTTAATAACCGGAAAATGAAAATGTATTTGTTACACAATGTTGTAAAAAAAATACAAGCGGCTTGGATTTTATCCTTTGGATTCGAAAAAGACATTAAGCCTGCTGCTTTGCACCTCATTACTTCTTAGCAAGTAAGATTGAATAAATAAATAGCTTGAATAAATCTTAAATGAATGGCTTAATATCAATACATTCAAAAAGTATGTATATTTACAAAAGATAAATCTTAAATAGATAGCTCCAAGGATTAGTAATCGGAAATACATTATTGATCCCAGAGGAAATTGTGTAATCCCAGATGCTCCATACAGAAAGAAATATAAGGTAAATAATATAGGATTAGATGAACAGAAATAAATCATAAAGATAATCAAAAATAAGTGGTGTCAGGGTTTAGGATGAATAAGTTACTCGTGCAAAAAATATTTGTAATTTGCTTAACATCACAGAGTATTGAACGTGATTCCTTTTGTGATGGTCACCTTTAACTGTCCAGCCAGTTAAAGGACATTCTTAACGGTTTAAATCTGCAAAGCTCAAGTGCGTAATTGAGAAACGTTTCAAATGCAGGTACTTTTTTCAAGTTATTACCATCTGTAGTATTTTTTTTTTCTTTTAATTATGACATTTGCCGTGACCCAGTCGGTGTTCATCACCGGAATGTGTTTGCGGACACGACATCACAGGAATGGTGAATGAAATGAAATGTAGTCATTTGAAAAGAAAGACAGTCGGAAATAACCCCGAATGTTTTTCCTCTGCAGTTTGCTGTTTGCCCCATCTCTCATAAAACTCCTTTTATTTATAGACAAATAAGCTTCGCGGCTCAAAAAGATGAATCTGAAAAGTTGTTTGGTAATGTTATATCAGGATTTATGACCATGTACTTATTGGCCAAACAATGACATACTAATGGATACAATGACACAATTTATTGATGCAGTAGATGAATAAGACACTAATAACTTTTAATGCAGTAATAAACTTTAACCTCTAAATGTTGACTTTTTTCTATGTGAGCATCAGGGGACCAAATTAACTATTTCACATTTTATACTGGCCACTTTTTACTCTAAGTAATGCTCTTTTTTTGTCTAATATTGTTAAGATAACAACATTTATCCTTGAAATAACATTTAAGGACATCAGTGTGTTCAATGTGGATGGCTATAATTTGAAAGTAATTTAATACCTTTTGATTTATACACAGATATTAAGTGAATTATAAACATTTGCTCTTTTAACAGTTGCTCATGACTTCATATTTCATTTAATAGTTATTAGCAAATGCTTATTATTAATGTTAACATTGAAAGAATAATCAATTAAAGTGTCCATGAACACTTTTAGTTACACACATTGTTATATATCGCTTATAATCATCATTTTTACTGTCAATAATTCTTTTGATGTACCCTTTTTGTTAAGTATGAGGCAAATATAAGCAATGCACACCCACAACCTGTATTTAATTCCAAATCTGAGCAATGCAATCTGTCAAAAATATATAGATTTCTCTACAAGAAGCTCTCAAGAAGGGTGCATTAGAACATGCATAGACATGCTCTTAAATAAAAAAAATCTCAAGATGTAAAGAATATATCATGCTTTGTGTATTTATGAGTGTTGTCCTCCTAGCAGCAGCAGCTTGCATGGGGCCTTGATGAGATGCATGCACACACAGGCAGCTCATAATTGTGGCCATAGCTCATTATTGTCCCCCTGGATGATTTGGATCTGCCGGGGGGAGTCTGGTCCTCTGACATCGCCACGTCCGCCCGGTGACAACCACTCCAGGCACTGATTGGTGGGATGAAATATTGCTGGCGAGAATTAAAAGGTCCCAGTGTCAAAATAATTCATGATATGCATATCTTCCTGGCTTGATGAAATCGCTGATATCTGGATTAGGCAGATAATAAAAGCGATCAGGCTACAGTTAAACTGTTCCAGCGGCAGGAGGAGGAAAGGGGGGGGGGTCCGAGGGGCATCTACTCTGTGTCAAGAGAGTTAGATTGCAGGGGTCAGGGTACAACAAGTGTGTGTGTGTGCATGCGCGTGCACCGCGCACACCTTCGGTCGTCCCTTGTCAGGCTGTGCTCGGTGTAGTTCTCCATACACTCGGACCTGTGATTTGAATGTCCGCAATAATTGTCCCAAAACGGCTCATCAGTGGATCTGCCGGCTGCCATTAGGGCCTAACAATATGGTGTGACATTCAAATTCCCCTCAATGACAGGTTATTAGAAGCCCCGAGCAGCCGGCATGTAATTAAGCACCGTAACGTTGACCTGTGATATGGAGTAATGGCTCAGTCTTAGTGAGCGAGAAGAAAAAAAAAAAAAGGTGCTTTGTTAAAACCCACGAGAGCTGGCAGATTTCTCACACATGGAACATAGCGGTTGTTAAAAGGGGGACCGGTGTCGGTGAGCGCCGTTTAAACGTTGGGCTCTAACGCGAGAAAAATTAAAACCGTGATTCGAGGGGCTCTGGAGTTACAACATATGACAATATTCCTCCGTAAAATTCACTTATCGGCGGGGTTAATTAATACAAATGCCTGGATTTTATTGAAACTCTTTCGGCTCACGATACAGGCCAGTAATTTGCAGACGTGTTTGCGGCGGTGCGAATTTTATTCTATCCCCCCTTCCCAAAAACAGCAAAAAAAAAAAAAAAGAATAGAAAACAAACAACCTGAGAAAAAAAAACGTGTGATTCTCATTTGTGACACTCAAAGCCTATTACACAACCTAAAAACGCTGTCTGGGACCCCGCTTTCCCCCCTTTGGAATAAGCGGACGTCGTGATGCGCGATGGACCCATCTGCTGCGCCCTCTCCTCCAACTGGTGTGTGAATACGAGGTAGTCTGAAGGAGCCAGAACACAATACCAGTTGTACCTGAGAAAGTGTTTCTAAAAAAACGATCCGGCGTGTTTCTGTAGTAGCTTGTTTGCCACGTGGAAGTGCAATGCCTCGGTGTTTAGCGCTTTACATCGATGTGCTACTGGCCCTATGAATCATTTCAAACAATGAAAATAAGAAAAAGCGCACACATTACACGACCCACTTCTGTTTCTTCGAACGGGGGGCCCTGAACTCACCGTCCTGTCCTGAATCTTAATGTCGAACCGGAGGGCCAGAGGCCTGTGTAACGGCGGGTTTTGTGGCAGGGTTGCTGAACAGAAGGTCTGCGCCCCTCCACCCCCCTCCCCCTCCATCTCTCCCTTTCTATCTCTCCGCTAGCCGACGCCGCCGACCCCCCCCCCCCCCCCCCCCCCCCCCGCAGGCCGGGGGGGCGGGGGGGCTCCCCCCTTACCAATAATGGCCGCAC
>CAAKHD010000318.1:55070-79827 GCA_901007705.1 Fistularia tabacaria | reverse complement strand
CCCCCCCCCTTTCCCCCCTTTTTACCCAACCGAAAAGGGGCCCCCGCCCCCCCCCCCCCCCCCCCCTTCATAACGGTGGCAGATGGCTGCAGATGAATCCCTCATAATCATGTCAGGACGGCTCCTCCGATCCCAATTCATCTCTTTAAACACATTTCATCATTACACAAAGATAAAGGCGGCCGGCAGACAACAAAAGTACACAAAGATTGTCCTTGCAAACAAGTGTTCCTCGTCCCTAACACCACTTAATCATTTGTGCTCCTGTTATTGGTCCTCAACCCCCCTTCCTGCAATCAACTCTACCCTATTTTCCTCTTCTGTCTCACACTCTTTCCCTCTTTATGTTTTCTCCGTAGCGATGATCGTCTTCATTCCCACTTACCGGACGCACTTATGAAGCATAAATCTTTCTAACAAGCTTTCCTCTCGCTGTCCGCCACCTTTTTTTTTTTCTTTTGAAAAGACAGGTGGGTAAATCCTCTCCTCCTTTTCTGACGGCGGCCCCTCTTAGGAGGAGCGATCATTTACCGCAAAGTGAATTGTGATTTTATTCTTCCCTTCCCCCCCTCCGCCCTCCTGCCGTGACCCCCATCTCGCCCATCCGGATGACGCTGTTAATTGTGGATCAGGTGAAGTTTGTCTCACCTCATTTCAGGGCCATGCTCCACTAGGGCCATTCTCCTCACTCAAAGGCCACATAATTTCACAGCCTCCTACTTCTCATTAATCGCTCATGAGTGGCTGATCTCCGAGTTCCAGATCACAGATTTGTTTTGCACTTGTTTTCTGACTCACTGCCCTCCGTGCCCAACCCACCCCTCCCCTCCGCCTTCATATTAACCTCTTTAGCGAGACCCCTCCCAGCTCTCCAATGAGTCGAGGTTTACATTTTACGCTCGTTCTCATCTTCCCCCTCGGCTCCTCTCCAAAATCCACGCGTATCTCAAAACGCTCGTCAGTTCGCAGCCTCCGCTCTTCCCCGGTGTCTCCTCTTTGTCGTCCACCTCTGTGAATAACCTGGACACGGACAGGCATCACCGACATCTGCTTGTGAAACCGGCATCGCAGCCTTTTTCCAAAACCCGCTGCGTTGTAAATTTTCCCGGTAAAACCTCCCATCTTCGGCCTTGTAAATATCAGTGAGATGAAGCAAACCAAACAATGGGAGGATATGGAAGACGGTTGTGTTTCTCCCCTCGTTCCTTTTCCGATAAAACTTTTTGTGTTGATTCATAAATTATTCATGACCGAAATCTGAAGATCTCCCCATTAACATAAAATAACAATTTGCTAATTTATGGAAACTCATAATTACTTGCCTTATTTGCCATGACCATATTAAATATTCATAAATATGTGATTATTTCTTTGATTTGACTGTTGTTCCGTTTATTACACCAGTTCCGCTCAACAACAGTAGGTGGATCGGAAACACACCGAAACAAAAATGCAGAGGAGAACAAAGAACGTTGTCGTGCATTCATTACAAGAACTGCTCTTTTTTTCTCCCTTGCATTCGATTTACCTTTATTTTATTTAGTAGATTATCTAATTCCCTGTCGTAGTCGCTTGCAGTGAAAGACGACTCCCATCTCCACGTGGTTGGAAAGTCACAGGGGACGTTGGGAGGAAGAAAGGCTGTGAGAATGAACTTTGTTGTATGACGGAAAAGGTCACCTGCTGGCAGATATTTGCAGAAACAATTGAGAAATATAAAATGTATTTAATCGACAGCGCGCCATGTAAAATGTTACGATGTACTGCAGGGATGAGAGGGAACCAGCCAAGAACGACTGATCGTTTCATTTTCTGTTCTGTAACCTGGAAGTCAGTTTCACTTCGGTTCATTTCTATTAACCAAAAACCAAAAAAACAGAGGAGAGGACGAGAGACGAGACAAGGGCAAGTCCGTCGAGTCATTGTGGCGGCAAAGCGCTTTGGAAGAGGACGTCTAAGCCAAGTTCCCGGGAGAAAGCGAAGAGTCTCAGATCCCATCTGGGATGGCTAGATGAGGTCTCTTGCTGTCATCACGTCTGTTGTCAAGGCTGCGTTTAACCTCAAATTTATGACTTTGTTATATCAGAATTAATTACAGATATTTCCCCCCAAAGTGAGTGACGCTGACGAAAACGCTAAGCGCAGGCAATTTAGCTCTATTTGCAGATTAATTTGGGCCCACCTGTGATGCTTGGTGTGCTAAGTAGGTACATCAGTTTTAATTACAGACCTCACTGAGTGGGTTTAGTTAAATTACGGTATTAATTATCACATTTACCAGATATCAGAGTGACAAACGGTTGTGGAGAAGCACTTCCCTCAAACCTCCTGTTTCTCCAGACGATGGCCTCTGTCCTTCAGCCAACCTTCAAATAGTTTGCAGAGATAAGAGGCGAAAACTGAACGAGAAGCATCCACTTAGATTCATTACCATCAGATGACTGCAAGAAATATCTTTTTTCTTTCAACTCTGAATGTTTATTTTCACGTCATTTTACATTCGATCTCATGGAGCAAAAGCAACTGTTTTGCTGCCATATGTAAAAAAAAACAAAAACAAAAAAAAATTGGAAATGAAGGAACTACCTCACAGGCAAATGTAAGAGGTAACTCCCGGCATATTAAGAAAATAAGTGGCCTTTGTTCACATCATTACGCACTTTACTCAGTCAGCTACATTAATCTCTTTAAGGATAATATGATTCATGCTTCGCTGACTCTTGACAATCAGAAACAGGAAAATAGGAGCCCTGACCCCAGGGAACATTACAAATATGAGCATGAGTGATCCCTTCAAGACATACGTCTTCTCCCTCTCCTTGTGACAATGCAATTATGGAGGAAATTTCTATTTTGAAAGCGGGATCTCGTGTTATTTAGTAGTTACAGAAGGTTTTTGTTTTTTTTTTCTGAAAAGGAAAACGTCTGGAAACCCAGAATGTAAGAATAACACGTTTTACTCATATGAATCCATTGAATGAACTGAAAAAAAAACCAAAAACACAGCTCAAACCCAGATTGGTCAGCTACTGGACATCTTAATAATAGGTTAAAGAAAGAACCCACGTGACGAAAAGGCAACAGAAGCTTGTGTGGACCCACAACCCAGTTGCTGGTTTGAGCGTCATGTAACAGAGTTACTAAAGAAAATCACCAAGTCATCAGCAAACACTCTTGAGGAAAACCCACAGTCACCATTGAATCCAATGAGGACATACACACACACACACACATCAGTGTACAAGTAGGATGCACAGTTCACTGGCAGCTCTGAAATGTTTCCAGGATCAGATCTGGAACGGGAAGGTCCTAATTTATCCCCCTGGCTGATGTTCTCTCTCATCGAAGCACTATATTAATCATAATCACACAACACCATTAGACTATGTCATTCTATTAAAGAAATCACATTATCATACATTTCATTAATTAAACTCAAACCCAGTCCATCCACTTTGAGGAGGACCTCATCCTCCGGTGGGGGATGGGGTGGGTGGTTTGCGTGGCGGTCCGGGTGGCAAAGGGCAAGACACTTCACCACTCCACTCACCATCTCTCCGACGGAAATGAGGGGTGGGGTTGGGCCGACAGCTCAGACGATATTAACGGATGAAAGAGGTGGAGTCAGGAAAAGCAGGATGTAAAAGAAAAAAAAAAAAATCCTCCTGACAAGTATGTGTACGAGTGGGAGAAACGAGAAGAGCATGTGTAGAAGAGGACTCGAGTGTGAAGCTCTTTACGGGTCACGGGGTGATTCTGTGTGAGAATGTGGGAGCTGGCCGCCTCCTCCCCCAGCCCTTACTCAAGAGGCTGTGAAATCAGACCAATATTACTGTACATTTTTGGAACAGCAAAAGAAGCGTTTCTTGAAAAATAATAAAGACAAGAGCGTGCATCACTTTTTTTGTTCTTTACTGATGACTAAGTTTGATGAACATCTCACCATCCCATGTGAAGGCAAGTGTCCGTGTGCGGTAAAACATCATACAACAAACCTGTTTTCCAATATACGTGCGCTCTTTGTATTTTAGTTGGACAAAATAGGTGTGCACGGGTTTGAGTGATCAAATAGATTTTCCCATCCACTGTGGCTCACATTTTTGGGAACGTTACAGTCGCCTCCAGATGAGACTGGTATTTTGACGAGTGAAAACAGACAGATGACCCAGTTTCATGATGCATTTGTCTAAATCTCTATTTCCCATCATTCCCCTCTATTTCCCGTTGAGGAGAAATGAGCTGGTCTTCCTCTCGTTTCCGCCTTTGCTTGAGATCTTTGATTCAACTTTTTCCCGATCGAGACCGATTAGTAATAGATGCACTTTGGAACCAATGTCACAAGCAGGGTTTTTCTTTCAATAGCCAATAGTCATCTACCTCACCTTTTCTGTCCGTGCATACACACGAGGCCTATGAACCTTTTTTTTGGTAGTTTATTACATAGATATTGCTTTTTTGCTTTTTTTTTTAGAATAAAGTGAAATTGGTATGATTCCATTGTCAAAGTATCCTCCACCTTTCAGGTTATGTGCTGCTCTGCTCCTTCCATCTATTTTTTTCTACATTTCTCATCTTGACAAAATCGCCGTGTTTTTCTTTGATACTAGTTTTGTTTGCACTGTCTTGCATCTTCATGCATTTCTTTCCAGCCCTCACTCATCCCTCCATCTCTCCCTCCATCTGCCCATCTTCCTCCCTCAGCCTCTCCCAGTCTCTCTGTCTCCGTGGGTCTGATTAGCATGTGTAGTGTATGTTCCGTCACGCTGTAGTGTTGACCTGTGCTGTCATCTCCCTGATTACCTCCCTGATTCACTTTCCTTGTTTAGTAATGTGCAATCAATCATAATCAATTAGCCAAAATGTTGAATCATTAAAACCATTATCATTAATTAAAATAATTATCACTTTCTGCCAATGCTTCATTACCAGTGTTGTCGAACGTGTCTGCCACACACCAGACTTTCCTGCTGCTTTTTTTTCTTCCACAAGTCAGATTTCTAATGTTCTTTTCTCCGTTGATGATGTGTGCATGCAAACAACCCCTGATTGCGTTACTTTGATAATTGCTGTGAGGTTTTTTTTTCTGTGTGCATTTATTAAAAAAAGGAAATGGTTTGATTACACGACCAAGACAACTGACATTCCAAGAGGGCTTTTGGTCAGATTTTACCTGTTATTAAGTAAACGTGTTACGTCTCGAAATTGGACATTTGACTGAAAACATCTCCCTCTCTCTTCCTGACGTGTTCTGAAGCATCATCTCAGTATTTGTCATTTTTTCTCTGCCTCCTCTGTTGCAATGCCTCCTTTTCTTTCACATTTGACCAGAAACTGTCTCCTCAGACCTCCCCGAGTCCCGGTGTCTCAAAAGACACGGCGGCGATGAGACAGGGGAACATTAATGATGTGTAAACATCCAGGGAGAGGCGCAGCACTTGTCTAAAAAGCCCCGAGGGGGAAAGAGAGAGGCATGCAGCTCACTTAGCCCCGTATACCGCTTCAACTCGAGTGGTAATTCCAGACAATCGTCAGCTCGCTTCTCTGCTCTGGGCCTGTTGAAACCTGGAATAGACCTGTCACTCCCTAACCCTCAATAATTGCTCATGTCAAAATTTCCTTGAAAGTGGGCTGAAGGCCCCGAGGGGTTAGAAGGGTGCAACCGAGTGGATGTGTGCATAAGAGATGTACGGGTCGGCGTGGGCGTCTGTTGTTTTAAGCCCAGCCCACTGGGCAGAGAGGGGTCTCCTCGCTCCCCTGCCCTACATCGTGGAGGTGCATCGCTCACTGCCACCTGGGGAAAGCAGGCGTCTCATTGGGGTCATGCCACCCCACCGGAGTGTGAGTCAAAAGGAAATGGGCCTGAACATTGCACAGTATCCCAGGTCTGAGCTCCATTAAGCCGGGCATCCTCACTGTGGGATGGATGTCCATTATTACTTAGAGCACAAGGACCATCCATTAAACTCATATTCACCATGCTTCATCCGACCTGTACTAAAGCTGGGAAATAATGAGCTCACACTGGCAATAAAGGGATTGTTTTTCATATGCATAGCTGGTATTTGGAATCGTTTAGCAAATAAAGCATTAACTTGTTTGTAATGGCAATGATCAGAAGTGATCATGCACTAATTCTTCAAAGCTCTGCCGTCCATTATCATGGTAATATCGCTGTCGCCCGAGAGGCGCAATTGGATACGCCATCCCTCTCGGCTCTGTCAGTGCCCATCACCCGGGCTGGCATTAAAAGGTTGTCCTGCAGAAGAAAACCCAGGGAAAATGATCTTTGAAGCTCTGCATTCCTCCCCCTTTTTTCATCTCCAAGAGGCCTCCCACTCCCTCAGTGAGGCTCATTGAGCCCACCTGAATCCATTATTCACAAATGGACTGAATGTAATTGCATCTCATTAAGGGCTATAGAGTGTGACAAGAAGCAACTGTAAGTGTTTGGGTCCTGCCAAGAAGAATCTTGAAAAAACTTCCAAAGAAACAAATGTTTTTATATGTTATATGTTTATATTTTAATTTGCGCTCTTTCTTTCAACTTGCACATCCTGTTTAGATTTCTTTGCACTGTTTACATCTGGCTGCTCCCTATCCAGCTTCACTGTGGACAGCAAAAGAAGAATATCATTGTAGAGGGAAACACGTTTCCAGACTGTACGCACGACAATAAACACTTTGAATCTTGAAATATAATGCGCATGAAAGATTTTTTTTTTTTTTTTTTTATTGCAAATTTTATTGTGTTTTGGAGAGAAATCAGACTGGGGCAACAAGTTGGTCTTAAATAGCATTTTGGTGAACTCATTTCCCTGAAAATAAAAGAAAAAAAATGTGATGCTTCGAGTCGCCGTGGCCTTCTAAGGTGCTTCAGGATGTTTGTGGGGAGAGGTTCTTTTGGGTGTAAGAATGAAAGAGACAGACTGGGTTGGGCTGTCATGTCATAAAGGATGCAGTCAGTGAGAGGAGACATGATTTCATGGCTAATGATTCCCGCACTAATATCAGTGTGGGCTGCAGAGGGGATAACCAAGTTGAGCTGTCTTAGCTCAAATGATTCAATTAGGCCAGCTGTCCCTATTTGTCATGGCTCAACTGGCTTCTAGATTACCTTTCCAGAGTGCATACGTGCCTCTGCATTAAACTTACCAGCTCGACAATTTTAAAAAAAAGCGGTGGAGGGGCAAAGAACGAGGGAGAGGGGAAGAGACGGAACAGAGAACGCAGCCATAATCACGTTTTCCACTTAAACAACAACAAGACCAATTAAAGAGATACATCTGATTTTTGTTGTGCACAGAAAGCTGGGGGCGTTTCAGAGCAGAGAAAAAGTGCAAATCGGGAGATGAATAAATTATTTAAAAACAAGGGCGGCTAAAGACACACTCAGTTATCTCATTGAGGATCTAAAACTAATCCCGCTCGGTTAAATTTCATTGACATTGCAAAGAGTTAAGATTATCTTAAACCTGTCTCAAATAAAAAACGGTGGATGAGAGTGTATCTGGTTCTGCTCTTTCACCTCTCCCTCTTAGCCCCGGTTAGAAGTATTAATGTCAAAGAAGCATTGGAGTCATTAGTATTGATTGAGTCAGAGACTCCCAAGGTGATGTCTCCTTCCTTTCACTTTAATAACATTAAACGTAAATTTGTGTCAACTAACCTCATCAAATATAATTAACTCAATTGTCAGTTTTGGGTCATATGTTCAGGATAAGGCTCTGCATGCTAAATCTCCCAATTATCAACGACAGTTCATAGTTTTAGCGTTATTAGTGCAATGTCTTTTGCATTATTGTAACAAGTATAGAAGAGAAAAGCACACAGAGTGCTATCTCAGGCGCAGCTTGATAAGACGTGTCCTTTATTTTTGGAAATAAACAACATCCCATTACAACGGAAAGATTACATGCTTTGAGGGAAGTGTGCTCAATGCTTACACAACCATGAAAACACAAATGATATTTCATTTTTCACTCCATTGTGGCTAAATGGCAACTACACATCATCACACGCCACGGAATCCAACACCGATGCAAGGAATAAAATGTTTCTGTTCTCGTCTGAGCAGCTTAATGGGACGATATTCTTCAAAGGTTCCCCGTTTGCATCGCTGTTCTGCTCATGCACTGATAGTATTGTGAGTGGAGATAACAAGATAATATTACATTGCACATCTGCGGAGACTGTTAAAGAAAAATTCACTATACATTGCATTGTACAAGGCAGCAGATCACTCAAATTCCTATCAGGTACATTTTTTGTCTTTACAGAACTCACTTGTAGTTGACTTATTCTGAAGTATGGGGCCCTTTTCAGCTGACATATAGGCGGGGCTTATCCTGGACCAGTGTCAATCACAGGGCCACATTTAGAGACGAACAACCATTCACTCCGGCATTCAAAACTACAGATCATTTCAAGTCCTTTGAGGGGCAGGGGGGACAGGACCAATTGAAGCAAGACTCTTCTGAAGATAATAGAAACAGAATGATCGGGATTATTTTTCTTCACTGGCCACTGTACAGAAACTGGGAGCAGGCTACTTCCTGGAATTAATTTGAACATGAACTTTCACATTCAACGTATGAATCCCACAAAAACTACTTAGTCTTTCATAGAGAGATGGTACAAAGGCATATCAAAAAAATGGCTGAAATTGTAACCATTGCATTATAAGATGGTTTTTAATCCCTGTTATGGTACTGTGTCAACAGACACTCTCTTTAGAGCAGGATACAATCAAAACTCCCTGGAATCTTTTTTGTCCCACCTGATGTGATGTTTAACCGAGAAACAGCTTGACAACATTTTTCCGTGTTTGCTAGTCATGTTATTTTCTCTCATGTTGAATCTGGTGCTGCGGAGAGCGTGAGCAGCCGTGACTCCGAGAGAAGCCGAGCTGTCAAGGCTCTCACCCGAATCAGACTTATTACAATGATTGAGAGAACAGGCTTTCGTTGCGAAAAAACAAACAAACTCCAAAAGGGGCAGAAAGGCCACATTTACACAATTGAGTTCATACATTTGTCGTCATTAATCCAATTTTGTTCTGTTTTGTCAGTTTTTCAAAGAAATAAGCGAGGGGATGAGAGGACTGCATAGTTTAAGAGAGCACAGGATTTCCACAAGAAACAGGGATATATCTGTGTTGGGCTGTTTAATTTGCAACAAGGGGGAAATAATACAGACATGAATTAAAGACCAAGCGATCGTTGAGGGAACGGCTCAGAAACATCTTTCACCCAAAGAGTGAACATTATCTTTAGGTTTATGACATGTAGCGGTCTTCAGCGGTGATCCATCTACTCCCCTTGACATCTCGGAGGACAGGCAGGTGACTTGGGAATGAACGGTTCTTGATTAATTTAGCATATGTTGTCAGCATGCTATTTCTCCGCGGAGATCGTTATCGTCCAGGCCAAATAGTGACTAACACGCAGACTTGTCAGGCCTAGAATGTCATTACTGCCTTATCTTTAGAGATGGAGTGAGGTGTCAATGGCGCTTCTGCTGCACGGAGGCAGCAGCTGAGCTGTGAGAAGTCCTGGCACACAACACGCTCTCCCTGGCCAGTGCTTCGTAGCCAAACACCCGGAATCTTTAGCTTTTAATTACTGAAATATTCATTGCATATAGAATTACTTGTACCATACAATCAAATTGGACAATAGTGTTATTGATTTTATTACCACTTTTGTTTAGCATAAATGCACAGCGCATGATAGATGTTTTTTTTTTTTTTTGTTAAAGAGGTTTTCAGGCTTTCAGGAAAACACGGTGTAATCACCAGCATTTTCATTATGTAAGTTTTTTTTTGGCATGATATATTATTTTGTAATCAACCTTTGCTTAAAATAAAAATCTCCTCCGGCATCCTTCAGGAAGATCAACACACAGGCGCGAGTCTTTGTTCGCAGATCTTCTCTCTCAGATTTCCTCCTCCCGCATCATAGCGCTGCACCCAGCCGAGACAGAGAAACGTCTTCACCTGCTCCCTTCACCCCTCCCCCCTCTTTGCCCATGTGTACCTGCAAGCCTGAGCTGCACTGCATCATGGGTGCAGCTGAGGCCATGCCAAAACCCAATTTGGAAAATGTCCAGCACTTCATTGGAAAGTAATGGTTTTCACTGAACTGAGTTATGACCAGCTGTTTGCAGACAGTCTGTGACATACTGATGGAGCAGAACACCGTATGTTGCTTTCCAAATCAAATGATACAAGGAGTGTGACAGTGTGGAGAAACATCTGTCATTAGCAATTTTCAGCACGCTCCACTAATTCTGGACAAAATACGCCTAATGAAGTTACTGCAGGAAACTTCAAATATTGTCAGTGCAACAAGGCCATAAGAAGTCGGTGCTCACCAAGGCCTGTAATCTGATTAATTTGTTGTGAGGAAAATACATCCAGGGGATGGTAATTGTTTTTGATCATGATGTTTTAAAATGCAAATCGCAAATGTTCTTCTTTAATCAAGGAACAAAAACTTGAGAAATCAAGGACGAGAGGTTGGTTGGGGCTTTTTGATTGATGTCCCCTCCCTTGTAGTGACACTTCATGGACAGATTTTGCTGTATGGGGTGATGAAAAATCATTCATGTCCCCGGTTATAAAGTTGAGCCAACATATATAAATGAAACAGATCGTGTAATTCTGTGGTCTTTCATTTGTACAAAGGAGGAGAAATCCACACTTGGTTTCTTTCCAAGCTGTCGGACAGGTTGTTTTCTGCGGCTATGTCGAAGTGCCTCGATGATAAAATGAATCTGAAAACATATCCCATCGTTTGCTTTTATCGTTTCTATTTCTTTATTTCCCTCAAAATTGCTCTCGGTCTGTTCTAGCATTGGGACGAACGACCGACCGAGGCGAGAACTGCTTCTCCTTGCCTTCATGGTTGAATATCCAACTGAAATGTAGACTATAAGTCTAGCACTAACAATATTCATTTGGCTACTTTGTGTTTTTAATTTGCCGGTTTGCCAGAACTATCCTCAATTTATTCAGTCTCTGCTGTGAGGATGAGAGTGTTTGTGACAGGCATCTCTGTTTAAAGTGGTCCTCTCCTCCGGAACAGTTGTTGTAGTGAGAAGCATTAGAGACGGGTGGGCGTCTGGTCCCAAGTATGCTGCTCAAACACAAGGCCTGTGTCTCTCTGGCAGCCATCTTCTGGTGGCAGAAGGGCCATAAACCCGCCTGTGTTAATTCTGCCATAATTATCATGGGTGCCACATGTTATGCAGGATGTCCTACCACTGCAGATCCACTCAAAAGTTTGCAGTGAAATCCTTCCACACTGCTGCTTAAAGCTGTGGCAGACGAGTGGGTGCAGAGGGTGACAGTTGGCCGTTATGATTAGAAAGGGCTGCTCCTGGAGCCCTGCCCCACGTCTCATTTCCTGTCGCAGGCCTTTGTAATGATACGTTTTGTGTGGTGCATCTTTTTGAATAACTGGCTGCACCGAGATGACAATAATCACCCATAATTCCCCCGGGGAGGGGGCAGCTACTCTCGGGGACGGCATTAGTCATAAATATGCAAAATGGCTGCTGTCGTTACTGCATGCTATTTCATAAACAAGCTTTGTTTGAGTTCAAGGTTGCTCTAGCTGGACTTGAAAGTATGTTGTTTGAGCGGTTTACGATTTGTAGAAGTTGCTCATTTGCGAGAGTCACAAGCTAGTCAGCTTGAGCAAAATCAGATGAAGACGCAAGAGACAAAATTCGAGTACGGTCAAAATGTCGACGCGCATTCATAGATATAATATAATCATTACACATCACTCAGAGCTCTAAAGCGGTCCGCTCCTGAGCCGGGTCGGGAGCCAGGGTGTCCCTCGGGAGTTGCGTCAACGCTGAGAATCATAGGCAGCCCCTCTCAACCCGCCTCTCCCGTGCCTTGGCAGGACAAAGCACTGTTAAACACCGCGAGCAATCGCACACTGTCCTGGTAAGTGTGGACGGCTTTGGGTCCCTCCCCTCTTGACCTCGTCACGATCCCTGTCTTCTTACATTTTTGTTTTTTCAAAACAGCAAAAAGCTATAACTGAATATTTCAATACACACCGATCTTAGAGGTAACTCATTGCGTCACAATCAACTTCAAAATAAACTGTGCGGTCTGTCCCTGCCTCTTCGTCCACACGCCATCATCATCGTACAGTCCCGCTACTGCAGGGATAGCAGGACAGTGACATGTCTGTCAGGTTAGTGGATGTTTGCCCGCCGAAATCTGCTTTGTGAACATACTGCCTGATTATAGGATGGGTGACATATAAATTTGATCAAAATTAAGGCACAATTAAACATTTCATCTCCACTAATTACTGGCTGTAGATTTGGCAAGATGACCATGTGCTGTAGGAAATCAGCAACCATAACACATTTTAATGGGGCACAGCTGTCTTACAGCTTGGTAATATTTGCACAGTGCACCAGAACTGTAATTTATGAGACACACAGAGAGAGAAGCCGCGCTGGATCGAGTGCCAGAAAAGATTTTGAATTTATATTCTTTAATGAGGTTTGGATTTGTTGCTGGTGGTGGATACTTACGTGAACGCCGTCATGTCTTGCTACACCTGGGAGTGTGCGTGTATTTTATGTACGTGATCATCGCAAAAATGACAACGACGTAGCTTGCAACCATGCTCGTGTTACATTTTGAGAGCCTGCTTTTTTTTATAAAACAGAAAGGTAGCTTGTTTCTGAACGTGCACATTTTGTAGGCACTAGGCAGACTTAATGGGTTCACACTGAAGTAATCAGCCCCAGTATCCACTTGTGCCAAGGAATAAGCCTGGGAAATTCACCAAAATGTGGGAACAGCTTGGGAACAGATTGATGCAGAGGGGTGAAAAAGGCTGTGAGTGAGTCTATGTGTGCACTGAAATGGATGTGTATATGTGTATGTGCTCTCAAGAGTTGATTCTTCAGCAAACAAGAGAAGGCTCGCGATAAGTAACTCAGCTCTGGTGTGCTCTGGTGCTATGTCTCCGTTGGCCCTCACAGAGCTTTTTTAGTCAGATGAGAGTTTGATCATCAAATCCCCCCTTGATAAGAATCATTGTGATGAATGTAAATTTGATTATTTTCCCTTTGGTTGGGTCAAATTGCTCAGACATGCCTTGTTGCCGGTTGTTAAGTGTAAGACTTTTTACCATTTCCTGACTTAGATATAAAAAAGTGGCAATTGGTTGTCACCTTCTATTAAGTCATTCCCCAGTACTGAGCACAATAATTTCTACTGGCTGACTCTTTACACCTTCATGTCATCCTTCTGGACTGCTTGACTCAAAACTTGGTCTTATTCATGCTGTCATCCGATGACTAGATTGTTGTTCATATTTCTAACTGTCAGATTAATGTCGCTCTGCACAGAAGCTTGTGTCAAGTGATAAGGGTGTGCGAAATGTAAATTATACCATCCCTCCTAATTGTGTTTCTTTGTTCCACCAAGACTTCAGAGGACCGGGCAGAAATTGAAAGGCTCAGTTGTCCTATGCTGCCATGCTGCAGGCTTGGAGCCCACTGAGGTTAATTTAACTGCTGTTTTCTGGGTGACACCTTCAGTCTGTAACAGGCCTGCGAGGGCTGGGTGCTTGTAGCACTTTCCATGATACCCCACTGATCTGCAGTTTGGGCCAGTTCAGGTGCTGCTCAGCACCGTACACCCCCTGAAGGCTCTACTGACCTTCTTTCATGTGCAATTATTTTCTCGTTGACATCACACTGCCTTGTGGTCAAACGGCAAAAAGCTTTATCTCTTTGATGGATTTATGGCAGTTAATGATCATATTATATGGATTTTCACACGAAATGAGGACATATTATTGATTAAAGTGAAACACTGAACTCAGTGTTGACCTGGCCAATGGTTTTCTGCCGGGTTCCAAAGCTGGTTTGGACATTATTGCATACAAAATTACTTTTTTGAGTTTCCCTGGCTGAATTTAACCAATGTGGTGCAGCAGTTTGTGCTCGAGATTTGTTCCTGCGTTGCCCTGAGCTGAAATGTGACTGCAGGCTGGCATACAGTATGTCATTTTGTTCACTGTGCTATCTGGGGGCTTCACCCTCATAGATAGCCGGCTGTTGCCCTGAAAGTGCAGCGCATTGTTTTATGGCCTCAGGACAGAAAATTAGAGACAGCAGAGGACAATAGAATTCTGTTTTCCATTGACATCAACACACAAAGAGATTTACTTCTTTCTCATATGAAGGCGCTGTGCTGATTATTTTTTTTTATTTGTTCCAGCTGATATGCCACGGCTAGGGAAAAACATTATTTATGCAAAGAATTGTTTCTTCACTCATTAGGTCAGCTATGCGCTTGAATAGTGCATCTTTGCGGAATCCAAACATTAGATTAGATGTAATTGAGAGAAATGAAGCCATGCTTCAAGCAGTTAAGCCTTTTGCATTAAAGCGTGCTCTGAATTGCTCTTTGTTAGTCTCTGATCAAGTGGGATATTACCTCTCATGAAGAGCTTAGTAAATGCTCATTAAGGCATTACACCATAAATGCCTGCATGATTATGAATTCCATTCCGGCTCCCTATAAAATCACACAGTTTACCAAACAGTGAATGACATTAAAGTGAATGAACTTTAGATGCTACAGGAGCATGACAAATGTGCGGTGACGCTACACATGTCAGTTTTTAATCCTGAACATACTCCTCACCCTCCTGGTCATGCAGTACATATGTCACGGATAGGGACAACAGCCTCCTGCCAATGTCTCATACCAGGCTGAATCTGTTTGAATCAGCCTCATGCATGAACGGACATTTGTGCACACAGACTCTGCCGCACAGCACAGCGCCTGATGATTTTATTATGACTATTCACAGTCACGAACATTTTGTGGATCTTATCACTGTTGACCACTTGGCCATATGTGGTCAAAGCGCCAGTCGTGAACTTGCAGGTTACAGGCACAACCCCAGGTAAAGTTGTGACATTCGTGACATGGGTCAACAATGCCTCACATCATGAATTAAAACAGAACATCTTTGGCACGACAGCATGTTTACAAGACGACAAATGACATGCATTTTGCCACATGACATATTTCCCCTTTATTCAGGATAAAAAACAGGTGTCGGTGTCTGTTTACGTGAGCGCGTATGCAGATGTATTATCACATGCCCTGAGCTGTGTTTGTTTCTTTGACGAGTTGTGGTTTGTGTTCCGCGCGTGTGTGTGTGTGTCATCGTACTCCTATGACAGCTGAAGAAGAGGACTGTATTTGTGGAAGAACAGCATGGCTGCAGAGAGGAGTGGAGATCCTGAGGGAGGCCTAATGGTTCCACTCCTTCCTGCACAGAGATAAAGACTCATAATAAGCGTGTATGCTCACCATCTGGCCCTGTGCATGTGGCCCTTATGGAGGCGAAAGCAGCGCAATCTGTAAACGATCAGGAGCCATGGCGCTCCCCCCAGAGAGGCCGCCATGCAATCAAGGTGACAGATGGCAGCAGCACTGCTGTGGCCTCATGGAGGAGATCAAAATCACCTTCAATAAACTCTGACTGGAATGGGCACAGGCCCTTCAAAAAGTCAGTTTGTCAGTCAAACTGTGGCAGCTTGCTGAAACAGGGGGAACACACAGTGGTCCGTCCGTCAACCGCCTGATTTCCATATTTTCCGTCTGACTGAGCCTGAACTGTGATCTTTCTCCAGTTGTCCTCTCAACTCGTGCCGGCGTGGGCGAGCTGGCTGCCAGGACTCGCAATGCTACTGGGGGAAAATTGAGAACATGATGCTGTTAATGTGGGACAATAGACGGGGATGGTGGCAGAGCCGTATTAAACAAACTGGTGTTCTATTTTCGGTGTGACAGGCGACCGAAGGTTGGCTTCTGTTTTTATAGACGATGTTTAAATTCACACATGAGGAAAACAACCTTGGTAGAAAGTATATGATACAAACCAACAATGTAACTTCAACAGACGGCCCCTTCTGAGTTTGTCATTTTTTTTTCATTTTTTTTTTTGTTTTGTTTTAACATCTGATGGAGCAGCATGGTCCGGCCTCCGCACTGTGTCTGTATCTCGTGTGTGTGTCCTGTGCATGGAGACAGAAGTGCTTGGGAATGCTATTTCACACATCCCCTTCATCTGATGCGCAGCTTCTGTCAGTGATGTGAGACAAACAGCCTGACTCTCCAAGCTTATTTTGCACCAGTGCAAAAGTTCAAAATTGAAACGCCATCTGTTCAATAAAACTAATCTAGGCAGGGAGAGCTGCTTCCAAGACTGTCCTGATTGGATGCCTTTCTTGTCTTTGCACTCCCCGCCACAAGGCTCCGAATTAACCCGGGACACTGCCATTTTCAAAAGCAGCCCAATATATGTTGGCAAAACAACATTAAGCAAAGTCTTTGCATGAGATTTGCGCGCTATCGTTTTTAAATATTTCCCATTCTTTTTAAGGTCTACTTTTGATCAAATTGAGCATTCATCTTTCTCCGGATCATTAAATATGCTTTAGACACTTTTATTGCAATGTATCGCTGGAATTAGCTTCCAGACTGCGCTCTCTCTTTTTACATCTAATGAAATGAGAGGCCGTGAGTACTTTCAAAAAAATCAACTGTCGTCTCCTCTGCTGCCCCTCTTTAACACTCACTTAGTTAATTGCCACACTTATTTGATTAATTGGACAAGTTCCATTGTAGTTTCCCTCTACATCCAACGTTTTTATAGGTGTCTTGGACCGTCCTCAATCATCCACTTTTAAACATTTTTACAAATGATAAATATGTGCACTTCATGTAATAATTAGATCAATTACACTAATTAGTATCATAAGTCCAACAGAAACCCGCAGAGTGGCTTTTAGGGTTTCACATCTGTGAGTGTGCCGTCTTTTTGACTCGGGTCTTAAATCTGTGACCCGGCTCACGAGATGTAGGCACTGCAAGGACACGGAGACGCCGGTCAGCCCACTTGAGGTTAGAATAATAGTAATTAAATATTCACCCAAATTGAATTGGTTTTATTTGGCTGGTATATTTAGTGCCAGATCAGAGACCGCATCACTGAACTGCTCTTTGGAAGACTTTACAACCACAGCCTTTTGGCATTCATACAGCGAGGCATTAAAGTGGATAGGAAGTTCACATACTCATCTATTGGGTCTGGATGATTCGGGTATCCAATTCCTCTGATTTGCGTATATTTACTTTATCATACCTTTTCTGTTTATTGGTTGAAAAAAAAACGTACACTGGACATTTATGTGTTTCTTCTTTGCTTGGGAGTTAATGATATGAGACAGCATTGTGAGACACTAATTTATAAATCTTGACAATGCTATTGTCCGAAGTCAAACTGCTCCATGTACCCACGGGATGAAGGTGAACCATGTGTAATAGGTGTAATAAGAATAACTTATTTACCGTAGACAGATGCTATGCTATGCCCCTGGCTTAATGATGTCGATATGCAGGGTGTCAAGCTATTTATAGGATGGTTCGGTTATATTCTCATAACATGAGGTAGCTATTTTTCTTTCGCCTGACATTCCAGGGTAAAAGAGGACATGAATTTGATTGTCTCCTTACAGGTGTTCCCCGACTTGTAACTCTTTCCAATTATAAGAGAAGAGTTCAACATTCGAACAATCTATAAAAACAATAAAATATACCTCGCATTGTCCGCAGTCGAATCTTAGGAATTCGGCGGTTATCTGTACCTTCAATATGAGTATTAAATCCATTTGAGTACCACCTGAATAAAGACTCACAAGACCACACTGGAATGAGTAGAAACCAATTAAACTGATAAACAAAGTAAGAGTCAGTACACTGTAAATTTCATATATTTTTCATCAGTACTCTGTATTGAATATTCTGTCTCTGACTTAAACCAAATTGAGGACCCCCCATTTAACAAGCAAATACACATACAGTTGAAGTTAAAAAATAGGTTACAAGGTAGATCTTTTACTTTTTGCACATTATTGTTATTGCTATATATTATTATTCTAATTGCTATATTGTGATAGTGATATTGCTATTATTGCCATTTTTATTGATATACTTTTCATCTAAAAATAATCAATGCGGGTTCGGACATCAGTTGAAAAAATTTTGTGAATCTGCTCTCATGCTTTTCACACCTAGTTTCCTCAGTCTGAGTTTTTCTGATTGGTCAATTCATGGACGTGTGGTCAGTAACACGGAAGTAGAGAGGTTGCTAAGCTGTGGAAGTGTGGACATGAAAAGCAACGTGCTGCTGTGTCTTCGATTTAAGAGTAATGCAACCACCGCCCATCTGACTGTGGAGTACCCCTTTTACTGGATTCAGGCATGTTGCAAATCTGCAGTACTACCAGTCTGCAAGAAGGTAAGGGAATGTTTGAATTTCCAGGGACACCACAAAGTTCATCATAGGAACATAAAGTGTGGACTTATCTGGTGTAACCCAAAGAACCTATTTTTAAAACCCCAACACTTCCATGTTGAATATGTTGAGCTAAAGTCTTGAGCCTTCACTGGGTTAGGCAGACTAGTGAACGCTGTTAAACATGCAGTTCAGCTGATTTGCTTAAATTTTCAAGTACGCAGATGTAAAGCTACTTTGAGTGGGAAAGTGTCCTTAGATAATTTTGGTGTACAGATAAAAGGAATGTTCCACTGAAAAACTGGAGAGTTGATGAGATCTAGACACCATTCTTAAAGGTTTGAAACAATATAAAGTGCTTTGTGATGAACAATGTTGCGGCTCCCAAGTGAAAGCCATTAAAACGAAACAGCAAGAAAGTACCTGACAGGAGACTTTATGTCTGAAATGTCCTCAAACAATGGAGCAAGGAGGCATCTTGTTTCTCGAGTGATCTCTGCCCTTTGTTCATGTAATAAATGTAAATGTAATAACCAACCACTCCAGCTCAATCATCCATCGATCGAGCATCTGACGCTTATCCTGCACTCAGGGTTTCAGGGAATGCTGGAGCCTATCCCAGCTGTCATCAGGCGAGAGGCGTGGTACACCTGGTCGCCAGTCAATCGCAGGGCCACATATACAGACAAACAACATTCACTCGGGACAATTTTCCCAATTGTTTTACCCAATTAACCTGCTGCATGATATTGGACTGGAGAAAACCCACACAGACACGGGGAGAACATGCAAAGTCAGCACAGAGAGGTCCCCTGTTGGAATTGAACCAGGGTCCTTTGTGCTGTGAGGCCGACGTGGCAACCACTGCACCACCGTGCTGTCAATGAAAGATAAAACATATTTTTTCAAATGTATTAATTTTGTGATGGCACATTGGCACGGTGGTTAGCTTTTCAATGCAAGAAGATTTGTGTTTTGATCCCGACAGTCGGCCTTCCTGTGTGAAGTTTAGATGTTCTCCCCGTGTCGAGGTTGGTTTTCTCTGGTTCCCTCCAACAGTCCAAAAACAGTAATTGGTCAGTTGGAAGCCTCTAGCCCCATTGCATCCCTCACTGGAGGGTAGGCGGAATAAATGAATGAATATCTGACTTTCATTTAATTTGTGTTCTACTATCATACTACTTTGGTGGAAAGTGCTTTATATATATGTATAGAAATATGTATTATCCTAAATGGAAAACAAAATTAATGATTAATTTTCCTTACTCTTTTTAACCTTATCTTAAATTGTAACTTATTGCGATATGCTTTGAAAACTTGTTTACATTCAACTCAAGCTCTTAATTGTCCACCAGTAGCTTCCAATGAAGGCAATATCTTACATTTAAATGGATGCGTCACATTATTATATTCTGATGTTATGCAACACGCTGTCTTAAAAGTTCAGCCTCTCATCAGTTTATCGGGCATATTTGCATAACCTATAATAAAAAATTACTGCACTAATGTAATGATAATGATCTGTATAATTGCTTGTGTCACAGAGGGTAATGTGTTACCCCGTAGTTTCTTGTCTGACCGCACAGTGTATTCACATGTTTATGTGGCAACATTGTTTTATGTCCTATATTTCTATTTGTTAAACATACTGTTTTCAAATTCATATTGTTACAAATTTGCATCTGCTATTTTGATAATTCATGAATATGTAAGACAAGCCGTGTGTTTTGCCATCTTGCTGTCGCATCGCATTTGATTAGCTATTAATGGCCAATGCTGATTTTTGTTTACATCAAATCAATAATGCAGACTGTGGTAGGAGTGCAGGAGGTCAGCACTAGAGTTTATATCAATTTTGTTGTCATGATGAGGAAACAGACCAGACCTGCTCAGGAACTGAGGAACTATATGTAAAAATAGATTTTTGTCCTTTTTTTCTCCCTCAGCAATTTTATTGAACACTTGAAATTAAAAGTAAAAGCTTTTTTAGTTTGTAAACTGATGCTTTGGTTTCCAGAGGCAAAATAAATAAAATTATGCTGCTGTCCGAGTACAACCCATCTACCTGTAGAGTTCTCTCAAACCCAGTCCCGTTCAACTTCATGGGCACTGTTTACTGGCAAATGTATGAACCCCATTCTTTTTTGTTGTTTCGTCCTTTTTATCTTTTAATCTTTTAAAGAAAAGCAGAGATTTTTGGGGCAGGTAGACTGTTGCCAGGTGCGTCATTTCAGAGGTTTGTCCAAATAGAGGACGTGTGCTAAAGTTGCTGAACTGATGTAATTCCACCACATCACCATCTCTTCATCATCCATTTCCAGTGGAAAAAAAACATTTTTTTTGGACAAAAGTGGTAAAAAGGCTGTTAAAAAAGATTTAATCCAGCACACGTTTAGTCATTTTGTTGCTCTGACAAAAGTAAGGCAATTCGAGTCAAGGAATCCTTCCAGTTTTATTTTTGGTTTCTTCTTCACAGGTTTTTTCACTCCAGACTTTAAACCCACAAGACTTTTATAGCAAGGAAGAAATAACAATTTCAGACCTCGAACTCATTTGTGGACATTTTACTACAGTAATAAATGAAGTGAGATACTGCTTCGGGTCATTCCTTCATAGACTTTGGAGAAACGCCATGTCTGTTTTGCAGTCAGTGAAGCCGCCTCCAATAGACCAATAACAAGAATGATTTTCATTGGATGGGTTAGGAAAGCCTTCACAATGGCCTCTGTTATCGGACACAGAAGGTCTGACCATTTCCTTCATACGGTATCAAGAAGGCAGGCAAAAATCATAGTCGACAAAGGTCGTCGGATAATATTTTGTTACACAGGTTGTATCTCTCTTACCGGATCCAACTGGAAGTGGCTAACTGAAGCTCATCTTGGTTGGTTTTCGGTATGTTGTTTTTAGCTGGAGGAAAAAGAAAAATCAGTTCTCTGCAGCTCCACATTGAAGCCGTTCCACCTGCGCTGCTATTTTTTCTTAATAACCGTGGTAAAGATGACCAGCCATAATAAAATGTAATTGGAAGGAGAGGACTACATTTAAATAGCGCATGGTTGCATCCTGTATATTTGACGAATACCAGAGTGCTTTGGTTGATATTTCAGATTATTTACTGGTATTGAAGAATAGACAGAAAAAATAACTGTCAGCAAATATTAATACAATGGCATATTTGATCGAGGCTATCCTATTTCTTCCTGGGGTCACAGAACATAGATAACATTGTCCCACCAACCTGACAAGGGTCATTTACCTGACAGGGAGAGTGTTAATTATAGCCACACGGTGCAATAAGGCTGTATGGGCTGCAGAGCCTCTGGGGAATTACTGCTCTTTCTGTTTGCTTTGAATTGGCACTCTGAAATTGCACACAAAATGATTACCTAACACTTCTGCAACAGCACAATGCAAATTCACTGAATGTAAAAAAGTAACCAGTTGTTCAGTTGCGGACATAATTTAGTTTAAGATGACATGGCGTTTTTTAAGCAGGACAAGAATGTGCATTGTTTTACCCCCTGATGAATTTCGGATGGGTTACATTGTTCTCGTCAAAAGAGATAAAGGCTGGAACATGGTGGAACCTCAGAACCAAATGTTCCCTTCAAGAATTAAACCAAACGGGAAAAGGCATCATCAGGGGTTCAACCTCTGGGGAAAATTCTGGCTTGGGGGCCAATCTGACGGGATTGAATCATACTGTTTCATGAGTGAGCACACACACACACACACACACACACACACACACACACACACACACACACACACACACACACACACACACACTTACACGCTGCTTTCTCAAATGAGGATTTTAATTTGAGCCTCACTTGATGGATGCCGGTAATTTATGCTGATTAGAAATAAAGCGTCATATTTTCCTTTATCTTCCACACCCATCCGAACAGAAGATCTTCTCCAGGAGGGTATAAGGACAGCGGCTGATGAGTCGTAATGTGGCTGCAGTACCCCACAGGATGAAATTTATGTCCTCCATTTGAACTGTGGCTGTGTGTGCTGTATACATCAGTGTTGTTAATGAAATTTGTCGCCAGGAGGATGTCGATGGCTTCGGTTGTTCGGTGCCATAACAAATAATCATGTCAAATCAAACCTTTCAAACTTCAAATCAGCTCTATCTTCGTGACGATATTGTATTCGTAAAACCTGAGGATAATGTTCACAGATAATTTTGATTGAAATCACACTTTCAATTTTCAGAGCGGATGTGGATAAAAACATTCTCGGATTCCATGGGTGTGCCTACCCTGTGGTGAAAATGTGTGTGAAAGAGGTTTAAGAAGGGAAGTTCGGTGCCGTAACATGTGGAAGTGTGTATGCTGCTGTCCTCTCCGTCCCATCTGTGTGTGCGTGATTGACAGCAAGCCTGTCATGGCGCACTGGGTGGCTGTGGGTGAGATGTGCAGGGGACGGACAGGGAGGCAGCAGCGGAGGAGAGGGACGGCGAGAAAGTCTGTCATTTCATTCATACTTCTCGCTTTTTGACATACATCCTCACCCCCGTATTGTCTACCAGCATCAGCAGATGACTGACAATGGAACTGCTCAGATAAAGACAGGTCCACAACGGGAGGCTGTGTGTGTGTGTGTTTGTGTGTGTGTGTGTGTTTGTGTGTATTAGAATTATGTCATGGCACTTCATTGCAAGATCAGCACATCCACAGATCTGATGGATGATCATTTTATTAGACAAAACCTCTCATCGGTAATTTTCATACACAAAGGAGAAGATCAGCAGCAACGGGACGGCCTGAGACTGTGGGCTGTGGTTAAATTCTGCAAACTCCTGTGACAAATGGGCTGAAATAACTGGAAGGAAGTGAAGCAGTGGTTGCTAAGTTAAACTGTTCCTAACATTGTTTGATGTATCCGAGACAAATACTAATGAAAGTGACACGTACTGTTGATAGACAGATGAGATGCATAGGAATGTCAAGCTGTCAGCGTCAAGGTGACAGCTGTCTTTTATATGCACAAAGCTTCAGGGCACGACAAACAATAAACAGTCTGTTTACACTCTGTGGGCCTTTAACCAGATTGTAGCCCGGAATCCTTGAGAGTCAAGTCTATTTGTAGTCCAACCAGACAAAAAGCCCTTCGTCAGACACGACAGAAGCTTTTATAATAAACCCTATAATACAAAACTTAGATTAGATTCTATTTTAAATGTCAAAACATCTTCGTTCTTGCTCATGTGTCCTATCTATGTGTAAATGTGTATGTATATATATGTGTATGTGTATATTGTGTATATGTGTATATATATATTTATATATATTTTATGTAGGTATGGGTATGTGTGTAAAAATTTATATATACGTGTGTGTGGGAATGTATGGTGACTTATGTGCATATGCGTTTACACTGACATGTGTGTATATATCTTTCCAGTTTTTTTCTTTTTTTTTTCTTTTGAATTTCTCCTATGGGGCTCAATAAACTATTATCATATCTTATCTTATCTTACATCTCTAACATTCTCCGTAATAAATTAAGATTTTATCGGATTTAATCTCAAATGTAGTCATTTCTGGGTGACTGCAGTAGAAAGTTGGCATGTGATAAAATGAAAAAATGAGGTACAGGTACATCAAAAAAAAAATCATGAAAAACTTTGCTATTTTTTGAAACTTTGTTCAGAAAAGTGAAACTAATATATAATGTAGCAATTAACAATTAACAATTGAGTGAAATATTTCAAGACATTATTTCTTGAAATAATTGATGATTTGGTGACAAAAAATATTGAATTTTCACAATATTCCAATTTTATGGGATGTACCTGTATATGATCGGTGGGAGCTGGTTTGTCCAGACGGGCCAGCAGGTCAGTGTCCATGTAAACTTGGAGGATTAAATGAACCCCCTGCCGATTCATATTTGTTGGTTCGTATGGCTGCTTCTCGCCATTGTGCAAAAAAAGAAGTGGTTGAGGGAGATGCGGGGCGGGCACTGGGTTGGTATGAGAGAGATCACTTTGACTCTGGCCATCAAAATGCTGTCTGCTTTCCAAAAATTTGATTTCACAAATGGAAAAACAGCATCTGCTTTCCTACAGCTTCGCATATGGCCGTTGTAGCTGCTCATATGAAATGAAGCAGGTAAGTGGGGTAGGGAGGTGGCCCCCGAGGATCCTAAACAGAGGGCCTGACCCTGGGGACTGTGTGCGGCTATTCTGTGGCAAGGGCCAAGCAATCTCAGGCCAGATGAACTTGCATATGAAATGAGGCCACGGAATCCAAAGAGCTCAGGACGGTGAAGATGAATAAAAATAGAGGATGTGCATCATTATTCAAGGGTCGGGGGGTCGGGGGGGGGGGGGGGGGGGGGGGGACACTGTCTGTTGCGTCGAGGGCCGGTTATTGGGATTT
>CAAKHD010000318.1:44770-55050 GCA_901007705.1 Fistularia tabacaria | reverse complement strand
GGGGGGGGGGGGGGGGGGGCAATATACATTTTGGACTGAGAGCCCTTTCTGTAACATTTTGGGTTCAGTTTGATGGAAGAATTCCAGGAAGCCCCTTTTGTATTTAGAGACCTGTAATTCTAACGGCATTGATGTCTTTTTTATTTCTAAAAAGTAGAGGATGATGACTGATGATTTTTTTGTTTTTTAATTATGCAACTTCACTCAATTCCTCTCAAATGAGGTCACATAGCTGAAGGTACCAAATGTTCATTTTTGCCTTTAAAAAAAAAAAGTCTATTACATCCTGAGCAGACTGTGGGTTTTGTGGTTTGGGAAGTTTTTGTTTTTGCCTTGGTGTGTTATTTTAGGCTTGGTGAAGTCTTTAGTGGGACGCTGCCCCACCCCCACTCCCTCCCTCCTCACCTGGCAGCGTTACTGGTGATCACAGTGCGACAGACCATCCTTGGGGAGAAAGGAGCACCATTTACAGCTCTTTTGGTGTCAGTGCCTCCTGTCTGCTTCCAATTCCACCTCGCCACACTGCCTCCCTCACCTGACCTTACTTGGTACGTGCACATCTATTATATATTACCATAGCGACAGGAAGGGACGGGTCAGTAAGTGTTTCGACATGTACACTTTCAGATTCGGATTTGAACTTCATTTTAGCGGTCTTGCTGTATTGATTTTAAGAAAACAAGCAAAAAAAACAGATGTGCATGCATTCACACCGACACACACGCACGCGCGCACAAATTAGAGATTAGTTGTCAGTTAACTCATTACTGATATTCTCCTGTAGCCAACCCGGAGTGGAAATGCGAAATGATTGCTAATTGCCTTGTTAGTATGAAAACAAAGCCTTGGTTGTTTTTTTTTTCCCTCCATGCTGAAGGGCTAAATTACCGGGAAACAAACAAGTGGAGGGGAACATGTGAATAAGGATGTTTTTACATGAGCATCTGTGGATACAGCTGCCACTTGCTCTGACCATCCTGCCTTCTCTTTTTCTCCCAGGCTGAGACAAAGGCTGACTAGAGAGCCTCATGCCTGTTCTGGATGTTCTAATAATCAGCCATAGATGTCTGACATTAGTTTGATGCCCTTATTTCTGGGGAGTAAACAAAAAAATCGACATTAATAGACCAATTGTGATGTTCAACTTTTGGCGACTGCCATTTGTTTTTAATATTTGGATCACTGAAATTACAAGTAACTATTGTTGTGCTAAATATTATTCTACCATCCCTACCTTTTAATGATGCTGATAAATGGTACCTGTGGGTATTTATTTCTTCTTCCATTGAGCACAAGTTTAGGAGCAGCTGTTGTACTGGTGATTAAATGAAAACACACACACACACACTCACTCTATTGTCCGTCCGCTCAGTCTCTCCCCGAGCTTTGCCCTTTATCCCTGGAGAAATGTGTTTACCTCAACAGTCACCTGCAACTGTTGGAGCCTGAATGAGATTCGGGAGCCTTTTGTCCCAATCAGCTTTTCCTATCAGGCTAAATGCTCTCTGGAGACGAGGCTTATTACATGACACGATCCTCAGAGTGGATAAATAGCTGTCCATGTAATGCGGCGGACCCCACTTGTGGGGGGATTGGTAGGGGTGAAGAGATGGACAGCTCAGGTCCCTAGAGCTGAAAGGAGCCCACAGCTTTATTGACGTTTTAATCAAAAACAGTTAGCGATGAATCTGTCTGTTTGCGGGCAGGAAGGCTGGGAAGCTTTTTATTGTTGCCTGTTGAAAATATGCAAGGATTGAAATGCAGGCCTTGCTGACATATAATTTATCTGCTGTCAGTCTGCGTGGGCCTGTTTCATCATGAGTGCTTGCTCTTGCGCCCTTCAACCACACACACACACACACACACACTCACACACACACTGACAGCAACACCATGTCGACGCACAGCTTTTGCCAACTTGTTTAGTAAAGCACTGCAAGTCAGTGACAGAAAATTTTGATTCCATGATGGACTATATTTAGTGTGAGATCTACTCACAGAGTTGTTGTTGGGTGTGTTTTCTTGGTGGACAGAAGGTTTGTTTTAGGTTGGTCAAAGGAGAAGACTTGGTAATTGGTATTTGAAAAGTATGAATTTGAAGTTCTTGTGATACAAAATGTTATTTTTAGAAATCTGCAAACACCCCAATGTTAATATAAGGAGCTGCAAGTCCACCAGAGCTGTATTTTACAACAATGGCATCCAAACAGTAGCCACTGAAATGAAATAGATGTAGTAATAGTAAATTACACTTGCTTGTCCATGTCTGTGTCATAGCTAATTACCATAGAGTAGCGTGGACGGCTTCATCGTGACACTCACAACAGCCAAGAAGCACCATCAACAGTTGCTTAGCCGCTCGCCGCCAAGGCACACTGGCTCGGGTGGAAAATGAACTTTGACGCACTTGTTGGTCTCTGCACGGGACAAGTTATGTGTTTTCGGTTGTTTGGACGATTGGACACATGCTCTGCTCGACGGTTAGCAAAGACATGTCATTAATTATTGGATTCCAACAACTGATGTTTTCAGTTTTCGATAAAGTGGCAAAAATGCCTTGAATATTTCACAGATATTTTTTTTAACCACTCTCCTTTAACTTTAGATTTTTGAGTACTGCAGTAGGCATGTAATACGTGTACAGTTTGTGACAACTCTTTGTAACTGGAGGAGACGTTTATTGTTTTAATTTTGATGTTGAATGCAAATCCTTCAGATTGTCAGTCCTTGCACATGCATAGTAATGTTTCCGTGAACTCTTACCTGTCTGGGATGGTTTGACAGCCATCAAATTACTTGACAAAACACAGTGAATATAGAAATACCAGCGTGGCAATTTCAGTTGTTTATTATCTGAATCGTAGAAATGATATTTGTCTGGAGAAATGAACCTTGTGCGAGAGCTCATCGAGGTTACCTCAATTTTTCCATTTCCCCCCTTGGAATTGTACTGTTTAGAAAAGGTTATAATCAGGGAATCTCAAACGCTAACATTTTCCGTTTAAATAATTCATTTTGCATTCCCTGTTGTCAGAAGATGAGGTTACGGATAATTGTTAAACACAGTCCACTGAGTTTTTGAAGATGCTGCTACAGGCTTTTAATCAAACTTTAATGCAGGGTCTTGGTGATTTTTCATGCAGTTGATCTTAACCTCTCGCTCATAATAACAGCCCTGAAGGGGGAAAAAAAAAAGATTAGAACTAATCATAGTTTACCAAATGACAAGGGGAGGTGAAACAGGAAAAAAATGCTCTGCTCCCCAGCTGGTCATAAGTTGATCATCTTAAACTCTGAGCCGCAGGTAGGCAATGACAGCTGCTTAATTTGGTTTTGTCACCGGGGTGACTTAATCCTGTAACTGGCCCCAGTGACAGCCGCCTCACAGACGGCTGAGAGACAGAATGGCACTCTGGTTGCCTGTTTACAGCGGCAATAGAAACCAAGGTCACTTTAATTAACTGCCGTATTACAATCTAAACGATAATACTAATCACTCACTTTTGCCGTTGGAAGAAGGTACTAGCTGTCAGGCTGATTTAAGGTTCGGGGAGGGTAGGACATTTTTACACCTCTCCCTCGCAGTGGGGCTTATGTCCGTCTCAATGCATTTGCCCTGTGAGCTGCCACTTTTCCAGGACAGCTGAGTTGTTTTGTACACTTTTCCTCACTTTGAACCTTTCAGCAGTGATATTACCTGTAACTGGTCTGGTCTGGAGGGACCACGGGATCTCACTGTTGCAACTATTGTCAAGTGGAGTGCATGGCAGGCTCGAACCCGTAGAGATTGTCCGCTGAGATGTTCAACATCCTTTATTTTCAGTGTAGTCTCAATCAAACACCAACATTTTAGCATGAAACCTTCATTGGCCGACTGGACTAGCTCCAGCTTATTCAGTCCCCGTCCTTGATGGAGCCGGAGGTTTATGTGAAAGGGCACACAAACTGTTATGTCCTCACAATTGCAAAATTATGTTGGATATTTTTGTAGCAAAAATTAAATTGTGGGGTCATAAGCAGTCAACAAGTGTTCCGGATATATTGGAAAATGGGCCTCATTGGGTTTGAGCTATTAAATGCTGCCCTGTGGTTAAAAAAGTGGAATTGGGTGATGTTTTTTTCCGGAACTGTCGGAACTGCATAACCAAACTTTCCTGGCATTTGTTTAGGAAAATAGAACACAAAACTACAAGGTCAAGGGGACAGTTTATAAAGCCTAGTTCGTAACTGGTTTAGCCTTTTGCTCTCTCCGAAAATGGGCTGCCAGTGAACACAAATATCCATAAACACCCGTGCAATCACACACAGAACTTATGAGCTTGGCCTCACTAATAGTAGATCAGCACGAAATAACCTTTCTCAGATCATCATCATCCCCGGTACCTCAGTGTCTTAATCACTGTGTTATTACAACGCTCTCCTCTGTGTTATGCTGGTAAATTAGGTTTTCTTTGCCCTCTTTGGAAAAAACACTGTCATATTAAAGAAATATTTTTATCGCAGTTTTCGCTCGAAAGGAAAATTTTGTTGCACAGACATCCTGAATGTCTTAATTTATAACCAAGAAGGCCGGCAACAAGGTTACTCCACTAGCTCCGTCTGTAGTTTAAAAATGGCATCCCAGAGACGGGAAATAATCTTTTTTCAAGGCTTTTTTTTCAAGTTGTTGATTAATTATAAAACCTCAAGTGTCTTAGCTGTGTTATTGCTCACAGATGAGGTTTCAATTTGTTTTTTTCTGGAAAAACAAAAACAAAAGCAAAACAGCAGGCAACAGTGAGTGCAAAAACCTCTTCATTGGGGATGCGACCAATTTTTTTTCTTCGCTTATTTCTCTCCCAACTGTTTCACTCATTCCCTCTATAAAATTCCATAGAAAATGAAAATTGCCTCCCCCATTCGTCGGCACAAGTTAAGCTCATTTTAAATTGACGAGTAGAAGAGAAATATGAAATGGCTGAACAGCTCCGTTTGCCGTTTTGGAAGAATAAAAACATTACATTTTTGTGACTCTCTCTCTCACATTTTTGAGAAGATTTCAAAATAGGAAAAAACAGCCTCCTGAAATCTTCACCTGACTGAGGACCAAACTGTAGTTGGACGCCTTACAGATTAGGTAAGTTCCAGACCATGGGATATTTATTCAAGCCAACATCCATCCCATAACAGTTACTGCCCATCTGCCACTGCCGCCACTCAGAGCCCTCCTAAAGGTTACTCATTTACATTTTGAAGGAGGGTTTGGGTGGGGGGTGGAGGGGCAGGGGTCCACTGATAACCTCCAGCTCCAATCAAACAATGGCTCATGTTTAGCAAAGTGTAAAATCTAGACATTCAGTAAAAGCTTCTGCCCACTTGCTTTCCGCCAAGTGCAAAACATTTGGAGCGATGCGACAAACTGCACACAACTAAAGAGAAAAAAAATCTGTAATCTCGCAGATAAATTATAATGGGGTGGTTGAAATTGATTTATCATTGGGATCGTTAGCCATATGGCATGGACCGCTCCCCCCTCCTAACATTCAAAAATCTGCGATTACAGAGCTAGGTCAGTGCAACCTTTACCTCTGCACAGATAAATCTCAGTCTAATCAGAAGGGAAGGATAACAAAGGAATAAACGTGTAAATCTTGATGCTAAAAAGGAAAGACCCCGGGTAAATGCTAATAAAAATGTAAAAAATAAATAGAAAAAAAGATGGCAGATTTAAATGAATCACAGTGAATTGACTAGTTTCATGAGGCCCCAGCAATGCAGCTTGTTTTTTTCCACTGGACTAAAAAAACGTGGCTCAGATGTAAAACACATCTGTCATTCTAGCAGTAGCATGCTTACATTTAGAGGTCTATAAAATACAAACAAAGCTTAATAAATTAAACAAAAGTAACCTGAAAGTAAAGTTTACAACATTCCCTTCCCTCCATTTATAATGCGACAGAATGGCTGTCCCTAACTCCAGTCAATCAAGGGAAGCTCAGTCCATTCACAACTGACATTCATTTATGTTTCAACACATACTTTCAACACATTAAAACTGTACGTCACCCTTGCCGCACCTCTCACACTGAATTCAGGGCTCAGGTTTTCCAAGTTCATCAAATTGTGTTTTTCTATGGCGCCGTCATCTCACTGTGCTCTGGATAATACAGAATTTGACTGATCATAATCACACCAGAGAAAATACTCCATCTGCAGCTGACCAGAAAAAACAAATTTCAAGTCTAAATTTTTTTTTTTCACTAATTAAAAAAAACAGTTGTAGCCAAAGTTGGGTTTGGAGCTCCGAGTTATCATGATGTATAGTGGCTTTCATACACCAGCTAGTCGGAAAACCTGGAATACACCACTAACCTGTCGAGGGGGTTGATGGTCGTTGGTCTTGTTACAGCAGAATGAAAATATCAATAAACTTCTGACTACTTGCATTCAAAATGTAAACTTAGACATTGATCATTCAATATGCAAAACCCCCAAATTACATTGTATACATGTATATGTTTGCTGAGTTTTAATTGAATTGATTGACTTTGTTTGTTAAAATTCAAAATGTTGAAAAATGACATTATTTCTGAGCACTGTAAGCATTTTTGATTCATTACCGCCCATTGGATGAACACATTCAATAAGCAGCTCTTGATCTCATATTCACATTGACTGACAAAAGAATGATGAGATGCATTATAACTGAACAGTGTCCGTAGCAACTGAGCAGTTTTACCCAGAGATGAACAATCACAAGATACAGGCCTTGGAAGGGTGCGCAAGTGAAGACTGTGGTTTTTTTGTTTTTTTTCAGCAAAGCAAAAAACATCACCATGAGTCTTCTCTCCACGCTGTCTTCTTATTCACAGAAATGCGTCCTCTTGAGTCCTTGCTCCTTCTCCACATCACACAAGCAATTACTTCCAAAGTTAACGCTTTAGGAAGAAAAATCCGATTTTTTTTTTTCTTTTTTTTCACACGCCTGGCCAACATTTTACATCATCATCTCTGTCTCATCATAATTGCTCGATTCCCCTCCTCCCATGGCTCAGGGCGATGTTGTATGAGATTGTAATCTCCAACACTGTTTCCTGACACAAACTTGATGTGTCACTGTGATTGGCGTGGAGGAGATGACATGACAGAGCTGGTTTTGGGGGACTGACAGATAGTTGGCAGGTTAAGGCTCCCCTGTTGGGTGCTGTGCTGCCTCAGGACCGTCACCTGTCAACTAAGGTGAAGGCTCGTCATAGCTGATGACTTGGAGCAGCAGAGTGGATATAATGGGATGAGCAGACTGACTCAGACATAGTGCAGAACTCCCTTTGTCTGTGGGCAAAGAAATAACCTTGCATTGGTTAAGTGTGCTCCCGTGCTGAATAAAGTGAGTAAACAGTTTTTGAACTGCAGCTGATGTGTCGGCGTTTGTGTTGGGAGCACCATTCTTAAAACACGTAACTTTTTCCAGTATTGTCAGCAGCACAAAGTGAAGATGTCCTTCTCGTTTTTTGGGGTATTTTTTTTCAATGTGTTTATTACCCAAATGACAAAGCGCCGCCGCAGGCTTCCACTCCACCCCCAGCCCCCACACCACATCACGAAACACTAAGCACATCGGGCCAGCAACAAAAAGCCTTGTTCTTTTGCGCGAGCATATAAGTGCGTGTTTTTTTTTTTTTTTCAAGTCGAGGTCTTCGGGCATTCGGGTGTGTCAACCCGATCCCCGTTGCCGTTTTTGTTCGGTTTCCTCAACAGAACGTCCTGCCAAGCACAGAGGGAGCATGTGTCCATCAAAGTCAGGCTGATATGTGGTGTGTGGACTGAGGCCCGCTGAAGAGTTTGAAGGGTGGGACTGACTCATAAAAAAAAAAAAAAAAAAGGTCAGGAATCAGCATGTCACACTGCCGCAGTGAATCAACACATAGCATCTTTACAGAGAAACTCAAAGCAGTAGGATTCCAATAATACACACTGGTAGCCCAACCAAACAGGAAAACTACAAATCTAGAAAAAAAAACAAAATCGTAGGGTCACTTTCAACATGGCTCTACTTTAAAATGTAATGTGATGAAATTACTTTTGAAACTGTGAGAAACGAAGGACTAAATTGTTTATTTATTTCTGAGCCATCGTGCTATGAATACTTGCTCACGTCGATTCTTTGCATCTGAACACTCATGCAAGATGGAGACACTTCGTCGCATAGTATACAGGGATGTTAAACAAAGTGAATTTGTTATATCTGTTGGAAAGATTCGAAAAAATGCATAAACTTACAAGACTTTTCGTTCCATCCTCAGCTGGACAAGGATTTTACACTGTTTCTGGCAACAAAGGATTTGATGTTGATGTCAACATTTGTGGTTGGGAAAGCAAGGGTCGGGCTTGAACTGGTTTTAAATTTACGACTTACCTTATGACTTAGCCGCACACATATTTTGGGTTCAACAAACAGCTGATGCGTAGATCTAGGAGAAGTTTTCCACCTATTCTCTGGTGGCGCATCTTGATATCTCACTGTCAAATCATCTGCTCAGTTGGTGAGGCCCCAAGCGTCCGTCACCAGGGCCTGTCAGTTATGAGGTTGGATCTGTATTCATAGCTTCTGTCAAAGCAATGCAATCTAGTCTGTCCTCCCGGCCTCAGTGTTACTAGCAGTGCTCTGCATCCCGAATTCAATCTTTGTAAACTTCTCAGGTTAAACAATTATGCCACCCATGCATCTAGAGACTTTTAAAAAGATTTGGAAGAGACCGTGTAAAACTCTCATCTCACACCAGCTCACATCTAAAGACCAGGTTTTAGAGTTAAAGGTTGTACTGAGATTTTACAAAGTCTATGGATCTTACAACTAAAGGCTTTGAAAAGGTTTGGATAAGACTCATGGAAAACTACAATTAGGTTCTTTCAGCAATTCATCGTACAATCTGGGCTGTTCCGTCCACAGCTCCACCATCCACTCTTCTTTCTGGATGGTCCATACTGATTGGGACATCCTATGGCGTACCTGTTCCTCCAGAGCACAAGGAAATACCGTCTCAGGTGATTGTTTGTCTATCAGGTTTCCTTTTTCCGGTTTTATTGGAGCTCACCTATTGGTTGTTGGTTGTGTCACGTCACGCTAACACAAGACTGAAAGACTTGCGATGATATCTTGATGCTGTTGTAAGCCCAAAACTAGATTGATTGAAGACTGATCTACGACTGCTCTTAGACTGTAAGATTATCACCCTACACTTAATGACCGAGATGACGGGAGCACACTGCGACTCCAGTAAGACTCCAGTACGACTCTTGAGATTTCCTTCCGACTTTCAGTTTTAAGTCTCCAACTGTGAAAGTCATAAGTTGTAAGCCCAGCATTACCTGGTCGGACGGATGTGCAGACTGAACGCCGCTGCTTGGCATAACCCCACTCTGAATCATGAAATCCAGCAATTCTTCAGTGATGATTTGCCATTCCTTCAATTGAGGTAAAGTCACTTGGTAACATGTTGAGATGTGAGATGCGAGTCTCCAAGCAATAAACAAAACATCGCTCGAATAAATCAATCTTCAACGACTATACTCAGAACAATAATAAATGCGGTACTCCCTCAGTACAATGATAAACAAAGATAATTCGTATTAATAGCAGGAGACTCTCAAGAAGGATTTGTCAGAGGCTTCATTTCATCTTGTCTCTGTCCTTGTGCTGCCTCATCTGTATTTAATCCACATTTGCTGCGGGTAATTTTTCTCTTCCATGTCTCTTTTGGGGGTGAACTTAAAACATTAATGCTGGAAATGTGTGTTTTTCTAACATTAGCAGCAGGCCCTCCCTGGCACATTTGGCTAAACCTTGCCACAGGAACTTTAGTTCCCACCGGTAGCGAAGGCAGACTTTCACATTTTACCTTTCCCACCCATCAAGAACTGTTAATGACAACTCTACATCAAATGGATCAAAATCCTGGCAAACCGAACTTCAAAACAAAATCGCTTGAAGGAGGCTGACCATCAGTGGTCATCTCAAGGCTGTCCTGAGTATTCTGTTGGTGTTTTATTAGCATGATGGCTTTTTTCCCCCCACCATCAACTGAGGCCCAGCTGAGTGCATCTTAATTCTCTAAATGACTTTTTAAGTAGAGACTCGGTTCTGCATGACCCTGCTGAGTGACAGGCTATTTTAAACCCTTTTCACGAGGGGATACATCCTTGTACCGCGTCCTCCGGTCAGCTTGTCCCCCCCCCCCCCCCCCCCCCCCCCCCCCCCCCCCCCCCCCCCCCCTCCCCCCCCACCAAAAGAAAACCCCCCC
>CAAKHD010000318.1:23721-44750 GCA_901007705.1 Fistularia tabacaria | reverse complement strand
CCCCCCCGGTGACCTTTCCCCCCCCCCCCCCCCCCCATGCGCTCAGGACAAACGGCCTTTAACGCCCTCGTAATGAAGTAGCTGATGCCGAAGTGCTCTGTCCGGTCCAAGACTGGAGCAAGCGTTGATTGACAGATTCTAGCACTTTTGAAACGTTCAGAATTTCAATAAGCAGCATCGGAGGGCCGGTCACATCTTTTTTTTTTAACACAAATCCAAACAAGTAAATTAGCAAGTTTTTAGTGGAAAATTAGCCACAAAAAAATGACGGTGCTATATTAAGAATGTCTTGACAGTATTCCTTCTCGCCGTTTATCTGGCCAACTGAGTGAAGGATACCCTGCCTGTTTCCCCACCCAAACTCTAGGTCCCATCTGCTCGCAGAAAGGCACAACATTTGTCAAGGAAGACTGGATAATGGCTTTGGCATCCTTATTATAATCTCAGCATAATCTTCATTTGTCCACTTTTGGCATCGCAAAGGCTTTCGGCGAAGGGGGATCGGTCAAGACTTTTTGTGTCACCGTTTTATTTTCGCTCGCACAAATCTCGGTGTGAAAGCTCCTTTGATTCCGATTGAAAATGTTCATTCTTTTTAACCTTTTTTTTTTGAGACGCCACAGAGAGCTGCGATCGAGTTTATTCCTGCTGTGATTGGCCCTCCAAATGAATCTTGTAAGATAAAGATTTATATTTGGGGTTTCTGTGTGTTCACATTACTGGCTATCTATGACATAGATGTATCCATAGGTTATCATCATCCTTTCTACTATAAATTAAGAAGGGGATTCAATGCGTAGGCTTGAAAAATGGCACTGCAACCACTTAGTACTAATTGAGAGAGAAAAATTGTGATCTAAAAAAAAAAAAAGGGTTGGGCTCCTCGCAAAGACAATGGAGGGACAAACTTCATATCGCATCTCTCCAGTCCCCATTAAGGTTGTGACTCTCTCACTTGACTACTGCTCCCCCTGTATGTGGGTCACACACACACCGTTCCCAGCTGTGCAACCCAGTCAGCTGTGCCTTTTGCCGTGCCCGCCAACATCTGCTCCACAAAAACAATATCCAGCTTTTAGCACTCAAATGGAGGTTACACCATATGCCAGCAAGCCACTTAGTTTCTGCCAAGGGAGCTGGGGCCTGGCTGCATTCGCTGAGGTAACAATGAAGGAGAGCGGCACTGGGATGTGAAGGAGAACTCCTCTTTCTTTCGTCTTTCTTTTTCACTCATTCTTTGTAATACCTGCAGGGCAGGCGATGTTTTCAGTGTTTTTTTGGTTGTTTTCCTTTTTACATTTCTCTTTTCTTTTCATCGTGTCATTCAAACTGTTTTCCTCCCGGTGCTGTCTAACTCTGGCCATCAACCCATTTGCTCAAGGTGCTTTGGCAGCATCACTATTTGAATATTAATGCCCCAACTAAACAACAGTTGGGTTGCTTGCCCTGCCGCGAGGTGCGTTAAAGTGCAGCTGTACATGAGCGTGAACACCATCATTTGTAGAAATCATTTGCCAAATAGAAGATTGCTATTTATCTAACATTTTCCCAGATTCCGAGAGATCCTCTAAACTGGGATCTGGACCTTTTGCAGAATATCTGAAGTTGCTCTTTCAAGGAACTGGCAGACTGATTACTCAAATTTAAGCCATTTAAAAATAATTAAGGGTGCAGATTGGGGTAGTATGGGCTGAAGGGCTGCTCACTATGCTGAGAGGTGATAATGGATTTTTAATTAAATATGGGAACCAAAGGTCCCAAAATGGAGCTTACAGCTAACCAAGCAGTAGCCATTTGGTGACCATGTGGTGTACAGACAAGGTCTATTATTGTCTCCTAAGCCCGAAATCTCACTTCACTGTCTGCCCCCCATGCAGACTCTCTGTGTTCTGGCTACCTTCTTCTTAACGTCACCACAATGATAATGCAAATGTAACACAGCTGTTGTCTGGAGATGTAGTTGTGCCACAACTTGAAATTCAATGCATATTTGCAGCAGTTTATTTTTTTCCTCTTCCAATTCAACACAAATGTTCAGTCTTTGTTACGATCACTGAACCTACACTCATAGAACTGAGCCAGCAGCACATTTAGACCTTATTTCTGGAAAATATATGCAAATAATATCTTTACCATGATTCATATTGCATATTAAAAATGAACTACGGTCTGGTTGGCAAAGTATAGAATGGTGATGCAGTTTCATGTTATACTGTTGGGGCTTCTGCATTTGAGTTTCTACTGAATTATTAAGAGATATGTATTTCTTATATATCCGCAATGAGTTCACATGAAGCAGCATAGTAGTCTGAGCAACAATTGGCATGGGCGGCTCTGAAAATGTTCATTTCATGCAGCCCTCGTCCTTGTTCAGTCTTTGGAGGATAGTAGGGAGAAGACAGGCAGAGCCTCACACTCTGGGGGGTGGATCCACTGAGCAGCTCTGGGACGACAGGTCGGGGCTGCCTTCTGCAGGTCACGGTTTCACTTGTGGCTATTAATTTGTGCGGGTGCGCGCATGAGTTTGTGTGTGTGTGTGTTTGTAATGGCCATGTTGAGAGCTGTTTGCAGTGAGAAATCACCTTGACAGGGCCTCTACTGTATATCATACGAGGAATCCGAAGCCACTCATGAATGCTGATTGGAGTCTACCGGGAGTTTAATTACTTTTTGATAATATGTGGTTGCTTTTTGTGGGTTTTAATCTCGGAGGAGTCTGTAAGTCAGAGCTAACTGTACATTAAAAAAAAAAAAAAAGTAGGGCACTGTACATTGAGTTTCGTTTGGGCTGGTAAAACTTATGAAGATGCATAATTGATGACCTATATAAATATATAAATGAGCAGTAAAAGGCCTAGCTGAGGGATCATAATATGAGAAACACATTTTATTGAGATAGTTTTCCAGCAGCATTCTTGTCCAAATTTCACAAGTTATTTGTATCCACCTCGAGCTCATGTTAATTGAATCTCGTTGCTATTTTTTGTCCTCATTCGCACGTTTGTCGTATTTATTTGATCATTTCGAACCCGTCTTGCCGCCCGTGTCATAGTGATGCGTTTGGCATCGGCGGCAGATTTCTGTCAGCGTTTATCTTTGAACACCTCCCACATCATGTTCAGGAAAAGTGATTCCTACACTGCCAAAGGGGTGCAGTCCAACAGCAAATTGCACTGGATAGGGGGGCCTGAGTAGGATGGGAGGGTGAGAGGGAAGGGTCTCTCATCCACCAACTGCACGCAAGACGAGTAATTAAATGCAAACACGAAGTTGTCCTCACTTTAGAGAGTGTGATAACTTGCAACAGTGATAAGAGAGTGGTCGGTGTGATTTTTATGCACTTCCCATAACTGTCAGAGGAGGGCAGTGCTTAAGTGCAAACAAAGCAACAACTGTCAAGGAAAAATCAGCTTCTTATGTATGTGTGTGTGTGTGTGTGTGTGTGTGTGTGTGTGTGTGTGTGTGTGTGTGTGTGTGTGTTTGTGAACGTGCTTGCATTTCCCCTGTTGTGTGCATCCTGTTTGTATGAGGTCATCAATGTGGGTCTCTCCCACATCTATAAGAGTGTGGTTTGCTATTATCTGCTGCATGCCACATGCTGGTGGGTGTCTCTACTGTGCTCTACAGTGCAGTAAGTAGCCCAGACAATATCAGACAGAAATTATGCTAATGATGACGATGATTATGTTAATTTGACATTACTAGTCCAGTGCAATGATGCTGCGCTTATATAGTTGTTAATAAGATCACAACATGGTGGGTAACGTAATGGTTAAAATATGCCCTTGGTCCTTTTGTTTTTTGTTTTTTTTTAAATCATTTTCAAGTGTCCTCGGTGCACTTAATAACCTATACCTAACAGTGTACGCAAAATAGAAGCGGCAAATTTTAAAAATAGGCTGGATCTCAAACAAATTCTGAAATTGGTAATTCTCTACTCAGTTGTTTCTATAATTTTTCAAATGTAGTTTTATCAAGAATAAAACATGAAAGAAATGAATATATGCATATATATGTTGGAAAAAAAAAACATGCATCTGTGATCCATACAGTTGGTCGAAACAGAAAACGGATTTATATGCCTGTTTATTTTTACATTACATCTCTTAGCTCTACATGACACGATATATCTGTCACAGTTAAGGTACAACACAACAAGTCCTTACCTCTCCTCCTGCCGTGATGTGTCTTCGAGATGACTTTTAAGGCCATCGCATGACTGCTGCGGACGAGAGTGAGGCCTCGACAAATGCGTTCAGTCAGTAACCACATCTGGGTGTGATGCATCAGGAAGACCTGTCAAAAAATGACGATCCTGATTGGTGTGAAAAGCGTAGACAACGATATAATATTGAACGTCCAGATGGTTTCCAAGCCAAGACAGACGTGCGGTGGCTTGATTTTTATCTTTAATTCATATCTTCTCAGCCTTTCTCCCCGCATTGTTAAGGCCTTTCAGTGGGCAAGATGACATGTGCAACTAATTTGAATACGGGCGAACAAACAAACTTAGTTTAGTCGGTGTCACTTTCGCTGGCACTCCAGATAATACGTGCGAACAGTGTTGTGTATGATATAGTGCAACGTGGTGAATGCCTTCTCTTGCAATTGGAAATGACTTTTTTGGGGTGCGTTGCCAAGAGCTTGATGATGATGCTAAGAAGCCCAGTATGGTTCACGCCTGACTGCTTCAAAGCAAGCGCTAAGCTCTTTTTAATGATATGACGTGAACAATCACTGTGGTTGTTGTTTTTCCTTTTTTTATACCCGCATATGCCTTATCGAATTACCTCCTCCTTTAAACTGTTTTCTTCCTTTCCCAAGTAAAGTTGTAAATGTATAAAAGATTTGGTGTTTGGTTTCATCTTGACATAGTCTTCTGCGTGGCGGAGCGCATATTAACTGTCGGACTACCTCTTCTCCCTTGGCCATGGCATGGTTAAAACATGCGGGTCTGAGAGAGCCGAGGTGATGAAAGATTCAGGGGGACAGACACGCTCATCTGCTATCAATTATGGTCCACACGAGCCTCGATGCATCTGGCATGTTGATTGGCAGGAGAAGGTCCGGGCAACAGTCGAACACACATTGCTAACATAAAGCTTGGCATTGAAAACCGCATTACTGACCACACCTGAGTCACTAACCGGCTTTACCAGACTTCTCCCGGGGAAGGAACGCTAACAGTATCTGTAATTTTGATTGACTTTCTTTTTTTTTTTCCTAGTTGGCTTCCAAAAATTCAATGCATCTGCTTTTCAGGGGCAATTGACAAATGTATGGTAATGTGTTGGCAGGATTTAAAAAGTGAAATGAGCCAGCCCATCTTCTCAGATCAGTCATGTGTCACAAAGCCAGAGCCTCAGCTCTTTCCCCTCTTCTCCATAGGACCGGGATGACCTCAATAATTAAGCTACAATTTTAAAATGCATTTCTAATTTTCTACTAGACTGAAAAGCTTTATCGTGGAATAGCTGACAATAACCCTCCCCTTGAATGGGGGTGACTCCTGGGCTTCTACTAAACTGGTCATGAATGCACAAACCATCTGTTTTTCTGGCCGTTTGTCAGTGTGAGCGTGGCAGAGGCAGCTGTCGGAGTGGCCCCAGTTTGAATGATGGAGCACACAACCTTTGTTTTGCTCGGCAGTGAGCTTTGTGAGCTCTGGCTCATCCTGCCCGTGTTGCCCCGTGCAGGAACAGGGAAGGAGATGGTTTGTGATGTCAGCCCAGCGATCGCCGCTGAGTTGCCAAAAATGCAGAGTCAGAGCAACAAGGGACGGGGTCGGATAGAGCTCAAGGAAGAGAAAGAGTGGATGAGAATGAATGAGACGGCTCAGAAAAATGAGGGAATGGACAGAATGGATGTGGAGAAAACGTCAAACGGGAATGGAAAGTGTACGGCCGGTGATTGCATTGTGCTGGTGGATGAGGATCTGGGGCATTGTGTGCCGGCCAATCTGTAGCTCAGTGGGTGAGGTTGTCATGAGCCAGAGCCAGGGATGAGGGCCAGAAGGCCAGAAGAGAGAGGTGAGAGCAGCCAGTCGAGCGAGCGAAGGTTCTACAGGAGAGTGGAAGCATGGACGACAGAATGGGGGAAGAGAGAGGATGGGAAGAAGAAAGAAGGGGGGAAACATTGGTCGTTTATCCTCATTTCTACATTCGCCTTATTTCTAGATTCATGATAATGAGACGAAGTCTGGAGAAATTAAAACAAAACAAACCAAAACGAAAACAATCTGAAAAGGAGCAGAATAGTCTGTTCTGAAGAAGTGGGTGGTGTTATTTGAGGCAAATGATCTATATGTTTTTTTCCAATTTGAAGGTCAGCAGTAGCAATGTGTGCCACATTAGGAGACAAGTGTATAGTTAGCATCGCCAGTCCGCCACTTCTCTGGTTTGTTTATTTCTCTTTTTAGGTTATTGCCTCAGACAGTCCCCTTTCTTGTTAAGGATTTACTGTCATTTAATATGGCTAGTGACACCATTTTTTTTTTTTTTTTGGTGACACTGGCCAGCGTGACCTAATTGCATATATTTGCCTGGCTGATGCAGCTGACCGGAACAGAGGGGCTGTGATTTTTAGGCTATACGGTCAAAGTGTGTGACGGCTGTGCTGGTTATGTTGTTGGGGGTTGACTGTTTCAAGTGTGTATTTCATTTTTCCTAATCTCCCGCCAACCTATATAGCCAATGCCAATTGTCAGTCTAGGTGTCTGGATGAAAATCTTCTCGCTCCGACGACTAAAGACTAATTTTCAAATTTCCCATACCCTACAAACCTTGTAAAAAATGGTGCCGTTGCCTTGTCAGCAAGAGTGGTTGCAAGTTGCCAGAACACTCAGGAAAACCTTTCGGCAAGCTCATCTCCTATGTGGACGACGAGCTGGTCGGCCCTTTGTGTCGCATTTCAATGGGGTTTCTTTCACATGATTTGTCGTTTTGTGACAGGCTTATTGTGTTTGTCTGCAAAGAAAGTGTCTTTTCTTGCCCCGAGTGGTTTAATGAAGAGCTTTGTGATGGATTATTGTTTGTAAAATGTGCTAAAAAGGGTTAAAAAGGAGATGTTTTTATGTGGTGAGACAAAGAATTTGTTTTTCCTCCATTTCAGAGGCTTCATATGTCACCCATGTGGCAGGTTCGACGGTATGCTGGTAGAATTATAACCCCGCCCCCGTCAAAGTACTGCAAGAGCAGCTCACTGCCCCTGTTAATACACAAGTTTCCAAAGGAAAAACTATGTTCAAAAACACGATATTATCACAACAGGTGCATCTCTCTCCCCTCAAATGGAAATTGGATGCGGGGTGTGAGGTGGTAGAACTTATGCTGGTAAAGCAGAGCATAGCAGAAAGCAGTTGTGTTCTCTCACACGGCAGAGCATGGCGTTTTTCTGTAGCCCCAGGGCAGGCAGGCACCCCATGCTAACACTGCCTGTGCCCAACCCCTCCCAATCTGTGTGTCACGAGTCAGATCTTGTTAGGAGTGATGGCTCTCTGATGTGGACAAATTGTCACTAAGGGAAGACCTGGAGACTGAGAGACACAGATTTGGTTACTTTTAGGGGAGCGAGTGCAGGGGAAAATATGTGATCGGAGAAGGCCTCTGGAGACGATAGAAGGGTAATGCTGTAGCCTGCTGTTTGCTGTGAGGTACGAATGTCCCTGGGGTTTCTTCCAGCTCCTCTGATGGCTCATGCATATCTAACTGTCTGCCTGGGTGTGCATAGTGGCCAAGAACTCTATTGGCAGCGTTTTATCTTGACTAGTACACCAGAATCCTACTGAATCTCCAAAATGTGCCTTGCTCTACCATAATGGCTCGTTGCTTAACTTAATCATGATGATCAATGGTGATCAGTTTTTTTTTTTAACCAATAAATGTGCTTAGAAAATAGAAAATAAAAATCGCACTTCTATATTTAATAGCACCAGAACACCAAAATCCTCCATGATTGACGCTTGAATTGCATCAGGTGCACATTCTAATTTCAATTGTGTGAATGGAAACCTACTATAGACTGCCGGGCATTCATGATCTCACACTTTTGTCTCTTAACCCCAAGACCCACAATGGGCCGTGAGGTGACAGAATGGGCCCCTCTTTTAATGGTTAACGGGCCAAGAGAGGCCAAAGTATCAACACCACGCTTTAAGAGAAACATATGGAGCTCTAAATAAAATTCAGATCAGGCAGAATGATGGCATTGGTTCGCTTTGTGCGAGGACGGCCTGGCGGAGAAAAGGGAGGAGCGGAAAGTTAGATCTCCATAATAAGATCATGAAGCATGAGCAAATGAATGTATGGCTCAGTAATGCTGCATGCCTCTCTGACAGGAGGAAATTGCGGCAGGAGTGGCATTGTCAGGGACAAACTCCTCAAACTCTTTATCACTTCAACGGCTGGCTTCAATGAAGCCTCATCATCCGCCCAGAGTTCTGCTCCTAATCAATGACGCTGACAGTTGACAGATTTTCCAAGCTTGCCTCTTTGTGAGAGGCAATGACCTGAAAGGGCTCGGATGTTTGGAAAATGAATAAGATGTTAAAATCCCGGCCTGGATTATAAAAGGGTAGCAATGTGTACGGATAAGCACTTCATCAAGGCCTATAACACAGTTATGTAACAGTATGTAATTTAAATACGTTATCTGAAGATTCAGATAACGCTTTCTTTCCATTATTATTGCGATTGTAACACCATTGACTAAAAAAATGGGTTGACAAATCTTCTTTTCAGAAAAAGAAGCTGATTGGTCAGAAAAATTAAAACCCGTTTCCAGTGGCTAACATTTGGATTTAAATACCTATTGATCGACATGTCAGTGCAATTGCAGGGCCTTTTTTCGTCTCGCTGAGATCCACTCGTGGCAAATCCTAGAACACTCCAGATGCGAAAGGCCAAGAAAAGATGGCAACAGCCAAAACACAGAGCGTTACGATGAAATCATAGAAAGACTAGAGATGGAAATTTAAATCTTTAATCACACGCAGCAATCCGTCAGAATGGCCGCTAATATATTAGGGCTTATAAACAAGAATTGTGTAATAACACTGGGTTTAAATAGCAATACTTTCTTCGCTTGCACATGTGCCAGTCACATCATTGGCTGACCAAGACCAGGTAATGACAGGTGCCAAAACAGAAAATAGTTGGAGCTAAGAACACAAATATGGGGGTTTATGTACAGAAATACAGACACATTTTTTAATACAAATGTGATTTGAGAGAAAAATCCCTTTTGTTTAAGATTGAGTGATAAAACCTTTTTTGTTCCCTCATTAATTTTGTTCCTATTCACCCTAAATACTTCATTTCATGACGATAAATATTTCTATAAACCTGTTAAAACAACTATTGTGTGTATGTGAGTATTTCAGTTGTGGGGGCATGGATGAGGTGGGGGTGGGTGGGCTGTGGGTTCTCTTCTTTTTTTTTTTTCCTCCCTTTTTTTCACACTTGCAGAATCTGCAGCCTTTGAAGGACTTGTGAAGCCGAAGGCGTCCCATTGCTCAATCAAACAGATTAAGTCAGTCAGACAAGCAGCGATCTGTCCTATTCAATAAAGTTACTTTTGTCATGCTGGATCTCAGAGGCCCTCAAACATGCATAACACCAGGCTCTGACATGTCACTCTTTTCTCCCACTGAGAACAAGCTACTACTGGATTTTTACTTTCCTGTTTACGTGATCGATTTCTGCACTTATGTGATACATTTTTGATAGCCTGTTCCTTTTTTTACAAACTTTTTTTTTTCTCGTTTCCGAAAAATTGAAGAAGAACTGGAGCTCGTTGAACTGAGACATTCGACTGTTTCATTTCTCAGAAGCCATTGATCTGCGAAAGGTGATTATGATGTTTTTCTAAAGCAAGGGCGACCCAGTAATGAGGACATCTGTTTTCATATGGTCCTTGACACATAGCACCAGAAATTTGATGTCATCTTGTCCAAACTGGTACATGGCTGGCAGACAGCATGGCATCCTGTGATCGGTTCTGACAAGCCAGTGACAGCTCTGGAGGTGAGGAGGGTGCATGACAAAGGGCAAGCAGAGGATGAGGGAAAAGGCGTCAGGCTATTGGTCTGTTTGTCTGCAGACTATCTCTGTCCGCCTGTCTGCACTTACTTTTACCCCCAACTCCCCTCACCCCCGCAACCTCCACGTCAGAGCCTTGTCGGACTATTCCCGCAACGGACGCAATGTCGCAAATTTATATCCATAGATTTGACAGGTTCACAACTTTTATGTGTCATTTGTGGGTATGGAGACTCTTAATATCACTTCCATTGTTTGTTTGTTTGTTTGTTTTTTTATTTATTTGAGTTTTTCTCTCAACGATGAAGGTGAAGCGACCCGATCAAACCTATTTTGCGCACTTTTAATACATTTTGTTCTGTCTTCCCGTTGAGAATGTCTGGTCAGCTACATTCCAACCAACCAAACAAGCCTTAAGTTATTTTTATCATTCCCCGTGATATACTGTATCCTTTCTATATCAGTTTAGTGAAATATGCAGAGAGTATTTTCAAACACCCCATTTCATGTTGACTTCATCAGATGCCAAGTCATTATAAAAGATTAATGTTTAACACCAGTGCTGTTGCTTTGGAATGGAAGACGCTGCTCAGCAGTAAAAGTAATGGGCCATAATTGCATTGGATTTTGTCTTAAAAAAAGTGAAGGTATGTAAATAGAAACCTGTCGTTGCTGCCAGGTGCGCTGGCCTTTTGGCTGCTCCCTAAGATGCGCTCCGATGTCGGGCCTGAGGAGGTCAGACGGTCCGTACAGCGAGTTTTACAAGACCTGAAAGTGCTGCAGTTCTAGAAATTGATCGACGTGACTGTCCAGTCCATGGTCTGTTCCCCCCTCTGGGCCGTCCTCCTGCTGCTTCACTCTCTGTCGGACTGCCGCCGCCCAATGGACCAGTCTGCACGTCTCCTTCCATGTTTCCTTTTGTCTGCGAAAGCTCCCGGGTAATTCTTGCCACTTCCTGAGTGACTCAGACCTTCCTCTCTGAGTTTTGTGTGATGCGGTGAACTTTTCCTAGCACTGACCGGATCGATCAGGACTTCAGTATCACATTTATTGCCATCATATAAAAAGAATTACAAAAATCAGGATCAGCTAAAGCAAATTTCAGCTCTTCACCTTGGTTTTCACAACTATCTTGCATGGACTGGAGCTGCTGGCCTCAGTCAGATCAGTGTGTTGTCAGAGTGTTGTCAGGTCCATTTCTTCTTCCAGGATTATCTGATGAACGGTCCTGACTGCCCAGGGATTTGGATACCATGAGCTATGCGACTGTTTATATTTCAACATGTTGCCATTCATTACCAAACTTCCCTTTGTAGGAGTAAGTAGATGGTTCGGACACACTCTTCAAATAAGACCTACACGTGTCACTGTTTCCGCCCTCACAAAATCTCAAACCTTTTTCCGGAACGGCTCCTTGCGGTCGATATCCTCGACAGGTGATTTCTGTGAAAGGGGTCTTCTTCGGGGTCCCTGTCGGTGTTCTAGAAGAGACTGTATCCCGACAACCAGATTCACTCCAAACTGTGATTAACTGTATGAAAAAATAAAACAAAACTTCCTCTTGACACCTTCGCCTCTGTCCTCGGTCTACACTGAAAAATGATCGTACTTGTGAGAAATCTACCGAGCCAAACTAATTTGATAGCGATAAATGTCATAATAGATTCTACCTCATACTTCAACGAGACTGAGATTTATTTGAAGGGACAGCATAATATACAGCAACACTATGGAGACATTGGCGCCCACTGTAATTTATCAAATGAGTCAGATCGTTCCGGAATGACCCTAAACAAACTGCCCCATTTGGCATAATGGGATCATTTGGATAAACAGATTATAGTCACAGTTTTTGCTTTGCTAAAATCTGGTAAAATTAGAGATGGGAGCACATTTCCCATCAGTTATTACCATAGTTTAAATATTCCTTCAAATCCTTTAGTTAACTTGATCACAGTATCTTAAAGGATGACTCTATGATCCCCAACACCCTTTTCTCCTCCCATTGGGATTCAAACTGACAGTATTTTCATCAATGTCTTTGTGCCAGACAAAATGCTTGGGTATAGGATTTTCTCTCAGAGTTGGCCGGCATTAGTCATGACTGTCAAAATGGACACTGCTAACATGATGGTCTGCAAGATCAAGTGGACTGACGTGTTTTTGTCCATGACACAACTTTAGTGCCCCTGTCCCCCTTAGCTGGTCTGTCAAAACATTGTTAAGTGTTTCTTTTTTTTTTTTTGTTTTGCTTTAGGTCAGAAATTTGTTGCACACAAACAAAGGAAAGTATTAATTAAAAAACAGAGACTTGAGATAACAATGACCTACACTTTCTGTTCTGCAGTTTCAGGAGACTATTGCTCACTCTCACAGTGTTAAAGTGATAAGTGTCTTTTTTTAGGATGATGTCATGCTCTATGGATTGAACCTGGACTCTTTCAGTGGCTTAAACAAGCAGCATGATGAAAACCCATCAGCAACCATTTTGCGGCTCATAATGATAACATAATTCTATTCATTTTGGTCACGGGTTTGCCAGCTTCAGCATGCTTTACCTTGCAGAGGCATTCATATGATTACACTGTCCTGAATTTTCCCCCCTGGGAAAACCATTGAAAATACCATTCAAAATGAAAATTAGAGTGGGAACAAAAGGTAATCATGGCAGTAGCATAACATCCAAATGAATGTAATAAAATATTGCTGGGAAATATTGTTTGTGATAAATGTTTGGCGTCATCTTTGAAACAAATGTAGCATTTTTCTTTTTAAGAAAATACACACCGCACTCAAAATGTTTCCATCACTCTTTCACAGTGCAAATCGTGTGTTTTGAAATGTAATCTGATGGAAGTTAAAAGGGAGCATATGTTTGGCTTTGTGACTTACAGGATATCTCATGTGGATCCACGAATTAAAGATGGCTACCCTCCATTATGAAAAAAAGCAGGGGCTGCCATGAGTTTACACACAGCTGAGCACTGTGGGAGCCAACAAAGCCTCCTTGACATTGAGCAGAAAAGAGATTTTGGGCGGTGATGTCTCTTTGTCATTTTCTCTTTTCCTGGAAATGGACGGGAACCTGAGATTTATAGATGCACAATTTATTAGAGCTGCTTAATGAAACATAGACTGCCGAACATCCCGACATTTTAATAAAGAGGATTATGATCACATCAGTAGTTTGTGTCTCTGTTGGGCTCACAAGGCAAATTGGTTGGTTGTTTTCACCTCATGTGGCCAGTCTCCAGTGTGACCTTGCATTAGTGCATATGCTCACAGCAGGGTCACTGGCTGAGGGCATGATCTGTCAGCCTTTGTTTATGAAAGGCAGACAGCACAAGCCTGTAAGATAACATATTTCATGCAATTAGTGGTCTGCTGTCCTGCATTGCAATGTCCGAATAATTGCAGGAAACTGTATAGATCCAAGCGCCGTTTTTTAGTATTCGATTAGGAGTAATCCATTATATTGTGATACTAAGAGAAACTGGGTTCTCCAAAGAGTGCCATAGCACCACTTGAAAGAAAATTAGTGACTGTACACCCATAAAATATTTAAGAATGTGTATTTATCACTATTTCTAACACAAAAGCAGTGTGCTGAATCCTGCCAATTAAAAAAAGAAATACTAGATTCCAAAGTAGGTTTTGGTTTTAGATTTGTGATATCTATGACATTCAAATTTGTTGTATTCAAAATTTGTTGTATTGAAAGCGAAAATAAACACGCTTGGTTAATATTCCAAAACATGAGCCAATAGCATTTTAATATTTTTCCAGTTTACATTACAAAGTACATACAATTCATTATTTTTAAATTTATATTGTTAGGTGAATTTCATTTTAAATAATCAATGAATATGATAACGGCCTTAGCTTAACTTCCTATTCTCTATAATCCATGTAAATCTATGTATTAGGTGTGTGTTATGGATCTATTTCTCGGCTAGATTTGCAATTCAATCCTTATACATCTTCTGATGAAGTTGTGCATGCATTAGATATGCATGCATGTTAGGTGAGCTCGATGTTCATGACTGAGATGGCTCCGATATGATGGTGATAGGTTGACAGAGTCTGTCAGTGTGAGGGCGGCAGCATCTCTGACGACAGGCGCCCTCTGACAGTCTCTCTATAAGGCTTGGTAACCAGCCTTTTTCCTGGGAGGTGTTTACTGTCACTGTGTGTTGTGGGTGCCTGGCAGCAGTATTTCTCCAGGCTGTCAATCTCCATAGACACTAACCTGCCATGTTAGATTTGACCTCCACAAGGGAGATTAGTGTCTCCAAGCTTTGGAGACATCCTTCATTTTCCCTCTGCTCTGTAGGGATACCTGGGAGAATAGCCTGGCATGCACGCGATACCCGCAGCAGTCACACACTATTGTGCATGTATAAGTTTGCGTGAGAGTCACGTTTTCTATTCCTGTACACATTATACATTGGATGTCACTATCAAATTTACATTTCCACACAATGGAGAATGACTTGGAAGACTATTTAGCACAAATCGGTTTTGGATTAAAACGGTGGCTGGGGTCTGATGCAGTTTGTGCGTGGGAGGCCTCAGAAGCGCCTGTTAATTAAGGGTGTTATATGATTACTCTCTACACAACAGGTTTTAGGAAGTGAAATGTTTTTCAGACAAATTATTTTTGTATGTTTTTTTCTTTGCAAACCCTCTAAATGTATTGTCGGTATTCGGTCCAGATTTTTACAAGCAGACTGGAGTCAACAAGTTATTGTTTCACAGCTTGGGCTAAAAATGACGACTATATTGGTACAGAATATCTTCAGATTAACTTCAGTGTCATTATAGAGGGCAATGAGCTTTTCTATTTATAAAACTGAACTGTAAGCAGCAGGGTTTTAGCGCCATTGCAATTCATCACCCACGTTCTCTGCAAATTTTTTCCTTTCCTTCTTCTATGTTTCCCGAATTTCGATCTTGACGTTGAATTAAAAAGGACTTATGCTCAATATTTCCTTTTATCAGTGCAATAAAGAGCAAAAATTGAAAGTATGGATATTTCAAACGGAAGCTGAGAGGATCAATATCTGTCTCTTAAATTTTTTAGCTGAAGACAGCAGATAAGGTTGGCAGGGCACGAAGGCTGAAAACTAGAGGGACAGCCATTCTGCATCCTTACAGATTATAAAAATAAACCCATGCCTATAAAGATAATTTAATTGATAGTGAATATTTGTATTTCTAAACACATGCATACATGGTGATGAATTAGAAAAAAAAAAGGTAAATCTATAGGTTTCCATTTCATCAGCAGTGCAGTGCCTCATTCTGCTGCTGTGTCTCCTTCTGTACATTTTCTTTGTCCCACCAGATGTTGTAAATGACAGCTGAATTGAGTTTCCCACCTGAGGGACCAGACTACTGTATGGTGTGCTGGTACAACAATGTTGAATTGTCTGGACCACCTTCAAGGATCTCCAACCCCTCCAGGACTTGTTTTACTTTGTGTCCAGCCTTGAATCACAGCTCCGATGACACATGTAGGTGGCAGGACTGTAGGACAGAGCCAAGGCAAGGAAATTAAACACACACCCACCTGGCTTCACCGCAATTGAGTGTCTTAGTCTCCTTCGCGTCATATTCCGGGCTTTTCATATTCAGCCGTCGCTGGGAGTAGCTGCTTTGCTCTCTCCAACCAGCGCTTCCACACTCTTAGAGTACGTAGAAAGCAGCTCCCAATGGACCGTGTCATGGTTGCTAGGGAAAGCTTCCCAGGAAACAAAACCATGTGCTAATTTTGCTTGTGCTGCATGAGTCTCTCATTTACCCCCACATCAAAAGCATTATCCTCGACAACCCAACAAAAAATGGGATGTAGGATCCAGCAAGTTTATGGGTAGGAGTTGAAGTAGATGCCTGCTCGAGAGGCTGGGAAGCCATCTCTGCTTGATAGTTCGAAACAACCTGATCCCAGATGACATGAGGGCACAAAGAGGCGCAGTGGCAGAGCTGTAAATCCCAACAATGTGTCTGTGAAGTTTAGCAAAGCCCAAAAAACTCAACAGCAGGAAAGACAGCAGGAGGGGACTCCCGGGAAATGGTCGACTTCAAGAGAAAGGTCTCCTGGAGAACCTCATCAACATGTTGTACATGCTCTTCTTTGTACCATGGGGGAAAAAAATCAGGATAACCTCCATCCTCCATAAAGAACTAAGCAAGTGGAATTTTGCAAGTTTTTACCCTTGACAAATTTGAAGTTCTCAACAGTAGTTGTAGAAAAGATTTCAGTGGGTACTTTACAGTGGCATTATTTAGGTGATGTTAATTGCTGTCGCAGAGCGGAGATATGTCTTGCTCCTCCTGTGCCAGAAACGAAGATGGGATGAAGAACAGCAGGAGCCAAGGAGCTTCGGCCTGTATTCAAGCTTTACAATACCAATGCTGAAGTTATGGAGTGTATGGTATCTAAAAATCAGCTTGACACTAGGAGTCTTCTACTTCACTGACATCAGGGAGGCATATTTTTCTGTTTGTTTTTGTTATTGTGTTTGAATCTTGGTCCCGTTGGTTGGTTGTGCAGAAGCTGCAGAATGGTTTTCCAGGTGAAGTCTTTACCTGCTTGATGGAGTCAAATACCTTGCCTCTCCTGAGCATGGAGGTGATAAAGCATTCCTGGTTGGACTGTTTCTTTAAAGGTCTAGATAGAATGGATAACAGCAGAGGTTATCCAATGGTGTGTTACAAGTGTTGGGAGGGACGCTGGGGAAGACGAAAAAGGCCTGACATGAAGTGCTGGATAAAAAGCATACTAGTTTTTGATTGGGCGGGTGTTGAGTGTGGCAGACCAGTTGGACGATCAGAGGGAGGATAGGGGTTCCAATGCCTAATAGATGTCCACGTAGCTTTCAACAGCACCCCCCCCCCCCCCGCCAAAAATAAAAAAAAGAAAAATCACTTGCTTTCGGGGACCTCAGAATAGCCTAGATGGTAGGCGGTGGGGGTGAGGGGTGAGGGGGTATGGCTGGCTCCCCAATATATCTCCCAATAAAATCTTCCAATAATCAGGGTGCCTGAGCTTTTATTGGACACAAAGTAAGCAAGTCTCCCAGCTGCTCGATCTAGAGGCCCATCTTCTCCTCTCTGACTGCATTATTATTCCTCATGAGAATAATGTGCACTCAAGCCTCACATGATCCTACTGATCCCTCGATATCATGTGGTCTAGGAATAAAGTCTTCAGTCTCCTTGAGTCCTGTGTTCATGGTTATTTATTCTGGGGAGGAACAAGTTCAGGTACTGATTAAACATGGCAGCTTGAAAAGTAGCCTGTCTAATGTGAAGTTCCTGAACGCCTCACACGAGGACGGATAGCTGGCGCTTACGATCCCTGTTCTTTTTTCTCAAAAGATAGAAATCGGAGCAAAGACTTTTCCTCTGCTTACAAGTCTTGTGTGACTGTACGAAAACAATTCAGTGGCATGTTGAGACTCAGACACTGAGGGACTTGCAGGACCATGGAAAGCAGCAATAAAAGTCATTACCCTTCAGTCCTTTCCAGAAAAAGAGCAACAGATACATCCACAGTCATTCAGGGAGGAAGCAGACTCCAAAAAACCCCCAAACGATTTACATGATGAGACATAGCGACCGAAAAATTAGAGGTATCTAGAAAAAAGTCTGACATTTGAGTCGAAACAGGGCTGAACAATGACCAAAAATAATGAATGATGCAGATTATAATCACAAAATGAATGAATGAATGAATGAATTAATAAAAATGCGTGAATAGACTAACGATAAAGAGAAAAAAAGGCCATTGAGACATAGCATTCTAATGATACACAAACATACAAATGATATTCATTTAATCTGCATCTTGAAAGATCGACAGGCACATTCAGGTGCAAGGCTGTAATGCTATTTCATAATCTGTGTCTAATTTTGCAGTTTCATTATTGAGTTGAATTTCTTTATCATTAATCAGATTCTGATACGGATGTACCAGTGGCTGCTTCAGCACTTAATGATGTTGTTTGAAATGGGCCATCGAACATAAATTTACCGCTCTCTCCATTCTTATCATAAATTGACTGGTGCACCAAGTACGGTTGGTTATACAGTCACATAAAACCCCCGATTATGGCCTGTGTTCTGTTTAGCCCTTGATAGAAATGTGGCATTGCTTCCTGGTGTATTTCTGACCATGAAAATTATAATATGGAACAAAGATTAGAATGAAATTATCATGGCTGGGAGGCATTTACTCGCCATGCTGAAGCGTGCTACACGGGGTTAGGAGAGGGGGAAAAAAAAAATCCAGGTCCCAAAGAATAATGATAATACATTAGGCTGTGAGACTGCTGGTATTATTGCTGTACATTATGTATGTTCCATTTATACTACCTTACATAGCCCAACCACTGCTGACGGATAGGTCATTACTTCCCGCACCGATGAACACTTATCAGGCCCCACTGCTGTTTATGGCCAGAATGAAGAGCACTTGTCAGTCAAGGTCACTGCTTTGTGTGTCCTCTTTAATAGTTCCTACTTCACAGTTGTTGAACTTTGTATGCGAGGCCGGGCCCCCCTCTAAGTGGCGAGGGAGATGTGCTGACTGCTTTAACGAAGGAGATTCTGTCTTTTATGTTGTGTAGAGGGACGTCCAGCTGCCAGTATTAATGGACAATGTGTGCTTGACCAGCGGAGGTTCCGGAAAAGGATTCAGTGGTCTGAACAATGGGGAAATTACGTTTAAGGATGAATGAGTACGAGAGTTATATATCCCTCTGATGCAAAACGAGCTATGTGTGTCATTTAAAGGTCTGCGAGTACTGTACTTGCTGCAGCAAGCAAATTCTTTTTTCCCATTTTTGTGTATGTGCGTCTGGGATCAAGTGTGTGTATCGTAGTGAGCGTGTATGGTAAGTTTGGGTGACAGGATCCTAAGAGGCTCCTCTAACTGGAGGGCCAATGCTAATGCATGGCTGGTTACGTTACACCAGCTAGTGCTGAAATCAGAAGTGGCCCACAATGTAGTGCAGGGTTTAGCCCAGGGAGATACAGTGATTTTTTTTTTTTTTTGTTGCCTTGAATTCTTTCGGCCCCGAGCGCCAAATATTTGTCATCGTTGCACGAGCCTTATCTCCATATCTAGTAGCACTGTAAGCCCGCAAAAGCAAAGACACTTGTTTATCCAGACTGCTTAGGTAAAAAGGCCTGCCTCATGGTGACTGTCACTGCTACTTTGTGTTAACCTTGGATCACCGCCTGCTATATATGTTTACTTTGCGGGCGTGTTTTTTAATATTTCTCATTTTGATAATCAAGACACTTGCTCGTAATGTAATTAAATCCTATCTGAAATGTAAAAAGAGCACAAAGCAAATGATGAATCGAATTTGTTTTCTGTAGATGGTTGATAAAGTCACAGGTGGCGCCACTGTATTTATGATCAAATCAAAGGTATGATCCATAAACTTATTGAGGATTCCATTGAACAATTTGACGTGAATAAACAAGTTCTCCAATAATCACTCAAACTATTAATTTTTCGCAAGTCCTGGTTCAAGATCACCATCCAATCATAGCCTTATTTTAACTTTGCAGCCATAAATCTAAACAGGCAGCGGATGACAGGGTGTTTTTCATTGGCATCATTCACCCTGTAATTCATCCGGCATAATTTACTACACTCACCTTCACAGTCTGTTTCCCGAGAAAATCCCTCCGCAGTCCGATTCTCAGCTGTAAAAATGAACAGTTCCCGTGTCTTGGTTTTGATACAATACTGACAGGAGTCACTTTGATATACTTTGGAGTATGAAATTTCTATCTGTCCTGCTTTTTTTTTCTTTTTCCCCTCCCGAGGCTTCATCTTTGCAGGCACTGGGAGCTGTCATTTCACGACACCCTGTGACGTGGGTGACACTCAGCCATTATGACAGGTGCTGGACTGCAGACGCAATCTCAGGCAAACTGGCAATATTTATTTAGGTAAAGCACAGAGATTTGGAAACAAATTATCCATAAACTTGACTTTTTTTTTTTCTTTTTTTAATCACATGATGATAAACATTTGTGGCATTCAGCTAAATTGTCCTGAGATTTTTGGAAAAATGAAAAATTATTGCACATAATGTCGCGGAATCATTGAAATTTCATTACTGTTCAAATATAATGTAAAATGTATCAATAAAAGCCCACACTCACTGAATATCTCCCATGGGATGTTGCGTAAATCTGCATTTTTTGAAGTTTTTGACAGAATATTGTTTTATATCAGAAACAAATTGGGAAACCTAGACAACGGTCTCCAGATTGAGATTTTAAAACTGAACAAATGGTGAGCGCTCACTGAGACGGACCATTTGTCGCAGTGCACAATGGGATGTATGCAAGGCGGCCGGTGTGCTGTTGGAGCCCACGGGGTGTGTGTTCACAGTGTTTCCTGGATTAGACACCTTGGCGTGGCCTGTGGAGAGATGTTCGTAGTCCGCTGTTCACACAATCTGCCTGCTACAGCTGAGCTGCCCTTTGCCAATAGGCCCTGGAGATAGGAGAGACAGATTTAGATCCACATGTCACTGCTCTCCTTGTTCGATGCTATTATACTTTATTTTGGCGAAAAGTTGGGGTACTTCAACAAGTACAACGTGTCTTGAGGCAAAGGGTTGTTTTGTCAGTCGACATGGCCGAACACACTTGAGTCAAAATTGAGTGTTTCAGTGCGTTTTTGGTATTTTTGTTAGGTATTTAAGTGTTTAGACCTACTTAGTGTGCTGCCAGGACTGATCAATACATGGGTTGATTGCCAGATAATTTGGTTGCTTGGCAAACTTCATAGCTTGAAAGGCTTATCATTTCTTCCGTGCGCGCACACACACACACACAAACACACACACACACACAACCACACACACACACACACACACAATCACACACACACACACACACACACACACACACACACACACACACACACAATCACAAAAAAGATGTAGACATGCTCATCTC